>JARYGA010002449.1:0-64995 GCA_030545235.1 Helianthus tuberosus
AAACCTAATCGCGAAAACAAAAGATTTATGTAAGCAACCTTAATCACAATTTACGTGTTGGATGAAATGGTAAAAAATCCAAAAGTTAATGCTTATTGTTAATTTTTGAATAAGAAGTAATAGAAAAACATTTGAATAACAAGTAATAGAAAAACATTTGAGTTTATGTTGGAATTAATACTATTGTTGTTTTGGAGTAAGAAGAAATGGAAAAAGATTTAGATAAAGTGCTAAGATAATGAATATTTGTGAGGTGAAAATTATAATATTAGTTGTAAAGGTGTCTGGTATGATAAAAGATTAATTATGTATATAGTTAAAAGTCATGTGAACCACAGGTATTTCCTTTTGTTTGGCTAAAAATCACGTTGTAAACAAATAGGCTCAGGTTCTCACGTATATATCTTTGGTGTAATTTTAAAATAAACCTCCATAATCAGAGCTCTATTATTGGCTCTTACCATCGCAAGCTATTAACGTTCTATATATACTATAATATTAACTAGTAGAGATACATCTCACTTTAACGTACGACACATACCTTGCTTGAAGTACAAACATTTTAATAAAACGTTAAATCTAAGCAAAATACTATGATATAGTATGGCTTCATGGAACGGGTCGTCAATGATCATCATATTCCTTACAATTTCTCCCTATAAATACCCGTTGTAGATGACACATTTAATTCATATAATTCTTCACCATTTACTTTATCTACACTACATTCCCTTATTATCGTATCGAAGCTTAGTCACGAGGCCTAACCTCAAGATGCGGCTAGCCATAGCCTTTTCATGTCATGTAAAATTAGATTCTAATATAGAAGAAAGTCAATCTTTTAAGTTATGTAGCAACATAACTTTTACCAATATCAATAATTACTAATCTCATCTCATATGAATAAATTTGGTTTTCCTAATCTTTATCTTTATGAGAACCCCTAATAAAATAAGTGAGATAAAATATCTATTCCAGTATTTGTAAGGGTGCTACTTTCTACACCCCTCATATTACTTTTTTCACCCCCCTCCTCTCACATACTTACAGGTGGGGCCTGGCGTGGGACCGACAGTTTTCCTCTCACAAGGGGGGGTATAATCAGGAGGGGGGGGGGGGGGGGGGGGGGGGGGGTGGGGTTGTATAGAATGAGCCATTTGTAAACCGAAAGTACTATTGGTATGTTGATTTGAATGATATAGCTAGGGCGGCCCAACAATGTTAACAATCCAAGCTAGGGTTTGTCCCCCCCCCCCCCCCCCCCCCCCCCACCCCCAAATATGGTCCCTGTTAAAATCAATGTTTTCTAAAATATCGCTTATATATACATTTCTTATTTTGAGGGTGGCTAAGGAAACTTAGGGTTTTGATTTTAGAACTGAGAGTGGCACATCAGGAACGAACGAGATATGGGTGATTTTTGGAAACTCAATAGCACATTAACTTACGGGGCTTTCCAAGATTAAAGGTTCAAATGGAATAAACCAATCGCTAATTCTGCTTCTATATCGGCATGTCGCTAAATAACACATGATCGACGCATTTAGTTATCAGGTGTATGTTTTCCTATTAATGGCAATTGAACAACAAAATACGAATAATGGAAAAGGTAGGTAAAAAGTAAATGGTGTGAAATCGCAAAATTAGTTATTATGGTGTGTAATGATAGAGATTAATTACGAATATAGTTTGAAGTTACGTGAAACCATGAATGTCTCTTTTTATTCTATTAATGTTAGCTAAAATCACGTTGTAAAAGAGTAGCTTCTCGCATAATCTTTTTGTTCACTTATCATCAACAAAACATACATGGTAGAATATTATATGCACATAACATACATGGTAAAATATTATATGCACGCAAACACAATTGATGTTGCGTTGTTTATTGACTTATAGTTATATATATCAGTATCCCTAACTAAACACCCGTTCATAGCTCATCTAAATGGATATATAAACAAAGGTTGATATGCATTTTTGGTACTTTATCGATAATGAAGATTTAATCATAACAAGGGTTTATAATCACGCGATCAATTGATTGAGGTGAATGTTTCATTGTCATTTATGTGCTCGTTAACAATTGATTTAGGTTGGTTAATAATGATGGTTGTACGTCACAAATACAAACAATCATTACAAGAGCTTTTAAAGTGCTCGGTGTAAAAACATCTTCCTAGCTAGCAGACGGGTGTGTGCCATGTTAGATTGAAGGACTTGCTACATACGCCGTAATCATCATGGTTAGTAATATGTATCGTAGTATTAACTAGCAGTACCCTAAAGTACTACACATACGTCGTCAAAAGTAGAAACATTCCAATAAAACGTTAGATCTAAGCAAGTACTATATAAGTATATATCATATGGTATGGCTCTAAGAAACGAGTCTTAAAGATCATTCTATTCCTTACAATTTCTCCCTACAAGTACCTATAATAGATGACACTTAATTCATATTAGTTCTCCACCATATACTTCATATAAGAAAATCTTAAGTTCTTATAGTTATCTCGAAGCTTAGGGTGGAGGGTATGGTTAATCACTCTAGGTTGATTGAGTGAAATCCTACCCAATAATATTATGTCATGTCAACTCCCCATTCCACTCCTCATTTTGCACTCAATCAAGGGGTATGGTTAATCACTCTAGGGTGTTTGAGTAGATTAAAAAATAAAAAAAATTGTGATTGGTTGAAAGGGGTTGGGACCCACCATTAAACCTCCCTCCCTCCTCCTTCCCTCCTCTTCCCGCATCGGTGAATATACACCGAAAACATTCAAAATTTGGTGACTCAAACAAGTGGGGGTGGTCACCGATCGGTGACTCCCACTGAATCACCCACTCACCGAACATTATACCCTCCACCCTTAGTCACGTGACCTAACCTCATGGCAAAGCTACCAAAGTCTTTTCATTTCATTTAAGATTTGATTCTAATATAGAAGAAAGCTATTTATCAACTTAATTGCCACGGATATAATAGAAAAACATTTGAGACAAAGTGCTAAGATGATGGATATTTGTGACGCTTGCATTTTGCAAATGGTGAAAATCACATTATTTTAGTTAATTAAGTGGCTGATATGATAAAAGATTAACTAGGCATATAGTTTAAAGTTATATTAAACCTGGAGCGGATTTATGCGGGTGTGAGGGGTAGCTTGGGATATCTCTTAACTTTCTTAACGAAGTGTAATTTCCAAATTTATCTTTGTTTTATTTATTTAGGATATCCCTGAATATCAGGGATACCCCTGAGTGTAGTAGGTGAGTGAAGATGAGATGAAATTTTCCGGTCGAAAGAAACTGAAGTTGCAGCAACTGAGCGACACTTTGTTAGAAATGAAGGAAGATGAACATGAGAAGATGAAGTTATGTATATTAATATTAACTAGTCTTAAGCCCCCCGCGTTGCGAAGCGGAAGGGGGGGGGGGGGTAAAACCGTGCTATCGGTGCGGGCAGGGCAGAAACCATAAAAAACAAATATCAATACCGATTTCAGTAAAATCAATACTCTAAACACTAAACCGTAAAAAAACTAAATTTATTTAACTTTTGTGAATGAATTTATAAAACATCAAAGATTTTTGTAAAATAAAAAATTCTAAAGGTTACTATGATTATAAAAAAGTTTAAAAAAATCACAAGAAGACAAAATACACAAGAGGACAAAATAGACACTATTCATCAAAATGTTAAAAATTAGTATATGTGAAGTATATGAGTCGTCCTAAGGGTGAGAGAGGTGCATGCGGGGAGTGAGTTCACCTAAGGGGAACATCGTCGCCATCAACTTTAGGTGAGTGGGGGAATGGAATTTCGGCGAGTGTTTACTTCATAGGTAGGGGTGTTCAGAAAAAACCGTAACCAAATAAAAACCGTAAACCGAACCGTAACCGTAACCAAATAAACCGATCCGAATAACGAATTCGGTTTTTGGTTTGGTTTCTAACCGAAACCGAATTGTGAATATGGTTTTTAGTTCGGTTTATGGATCCACATTTTATTTTATTTGGTTTATTCGGTTTATTTGGATAACCGAATAAACCATTTAAGTTATTAATTATTAAATAAAAGTAATAATATTTTATAATTCTTATACAATTTATTAGCCCAAAATAGTTATTTTTTATGCAACCCAAAATACCAAATGTAAATCTAAAAGCCCAACTCAATCCCACTCATTTCTAAAATAATAGAACTTCTTCAGACCTTCAGTATAGAAACTACGGTGACTACATGTTTGAAGATTATTTATATTTTGTGTTATTAGACTTGTTAACTATTTATAGTTTCTATGATCTATGTTTTGACGCTTTAACTTTGTGGTTGTGTCTACGACTACTTTATGGATGTGTTTGTTTTATTTCACAATGAAACTTTCTTGTATTCATACGTTGTTAGGTGTAAATTAGTTGCGATGTTCGGAAGTTGGAACACAAATATAAATATAAATTAGGAAAAAAAAAAGTACTTAGGTATAATTTGGTTAGATTTGGTTTATTTGGTTTCTAACCGAAACCTAACCGAACTGAATTTAGTTTGGTTTGGATCGGTTTGCATATTCCTTATTTGGTTTGGTTTGGTTTTTGGTTTGGGGGGAAAAAATTTGAAAACCGAATAAACCGAACCGAATAAACCAAATAAACCATAAACCGAACCTGATGAACACCCCTATTCATAGGGGAAGGAGAGAGAGAGAGTTGAATAATGGTGGGCCCACTCTTTTCAACCAATTACATTTTTTTGTTTTTTATATTTAAAAAAAAAGTTTATCCCCCCTCACGAGAGGTGACTACCCCTTAGACCATGCGGTGTGGGGATCGTCCCCCACCGGCGCCGCGCGTCCCCTTCCGTCGCACACCGCCTCCCTCCCTCCGTCGCGTCGCTGGCGTCCAAATTCTGCCGTTTAGGACGAGCCAATTGATTGGCTTGATATTTGATGTGGGCCAGCATATATAGAGAGAGATATTTAATTGTTGTGGGCCACCATTTTCAGATTTGGGACTATCCTCCACACCCTTGGGTAGTCCCCAAGGGGATGGTCCTTCACCCATAGTGATGTGGCGCCTACGTGACGGGTAGTCCCCAAAGAGACTAAGCAAACCACACCCCATGTTCTTATGTTTTTTTTTGGGCAAGGGGGGTGTAAGAGAGGGGAATTGACATGACACCTCATGATTGGGTGGGTGGAAAGTTTACCCCATCTCATGAGGGGTGCACCCCTTTCAACTTAACAAGTTGATCTAGTGGTTAGTTGTCGCAACCCCCGATCCCAAATCCCCGGGAACGGGCGGCCGCGAGCCAGTTTCGGTGGTATCGCGTGTTTGTCTAATTTGGCAGCGGAAATTACATTAGGACCGTAGTTAGGAAATATTTTATCAGAGTAAAACCACCATATTTTATATAAAGAGTTAAATGCCATTTTAGTCCCTGTGGTTTGGGCCATTTTGCCAGTTTAGTCCAAATGTTTCATTTTTAAATTGTGGGTCCAAAAAGGTTTCACAGTTGCCATTTTAGTCCACTTGGTTAACTTCATCCATTTTTTCTGTTAACGAGAATGCCAATTTGGTCATTTTTTATGTAATTTTGTTAACTAAAAGGGCAATTCAGCCATATAAAATGATCGAATTGGCCTTCTCGTTAACAGAAAAAATGGATGAAGTTAACCCAGTGGACTAAAATGCCAACTGTGAAACATTTTTGGACCCACAAGTTAAAAATGAAACCTTTGGACTAAACTGACAAAATGACCCAAACCACAGGGACTAAAATGGCATTTAACTCTTATATAAATAAACACATTGGGTTGAAACCCATGTTTTCATTACAAACTGATTTATAGGGATAAATCTCATTTTATTGAAATAAAATGCCTTCTTTATTTAGGTAACTTTTATAGCCACTTTTCCAAGCCTTCAGTGCTGTCCAGCTGGCTTCTAATTGGCTTTCACATTGTGTTACCTGAAACGCGTTTTAAAAACATTTGTCAGTGGGAAATACTGGTTGGTGAGTGAATCCCAGTTTAATCAAGAAGCATTAATTTAATTTAAACAGTATTGAGAGCGATTACAATGTTTATATCTACCTAATTACTCATTCAGTACTGTCAATCCTGACTGGTGTGTCATATTACACATTGGCTAACTCTTCGTCCAATGGTATCGTGTTCCACATTTTGTATACAAAACCCCAACATACCGGCAGTAATCGTAGAATTACAAAGACTCAATCACTGCTTAAATTGCATTGTAAAATAGTTAAGGTTTTGTAAAAACTGTTTACAAAAAGGAGATTACTCACATTGCTTTATTAGATTATCCTTTAGGGTTTCCTGAGAATTATCTATAATTTACACAAATGCACACGTGTTAGTATAATAACCCATTTTAACATTAGTAATACCCTCCCCGAGACGGCATTCCAACGACTACGTCGGGCAGAACCACGACAGCCGTTACGGAACCCCAGATCAATCGGGCAGAGTATCTAATACGTATCCAGGGGTTATGATACTTACAACGGAGCAGAACTTCGTTATTTAGGGGGTATTATACCCGAGTATAATATATACTACGTAGAAATTGAGAGAAAGAAAGAAAGTTTGAGCGAATTCGACTAAAGGCCCGAGCTCCAGCTTTATAGGAGCTGAGTTCGGGTTCTACGCGGCCCGCGTAAAACAAGACAAGGGCCTACGATGCCCGCGTCAACATCGGTCAACGCTATAGCTTATCCGGGTCATCGACTAGACCTGCCGGGTGTTGGGCCAGGTGGCGGCCCATGGTCGTGCCAGGTTTCACCTTCACGCGGCCCGCGTAGGGGTTGAGGTGAGGCTTACGCGGCCCGCCTCAAGCCCAAAATTTCATTTTTTTAATTATTTTTAATAATATTTAAGGTATTCGGGGTCCGTTTTCACGTATGGGGTGTATTTTTGGACATATTGGGATATTTTGACCTATATTGGGGTGTTGAAAATATTTCGAGGGTGTCGGTTTAGAGTTGTTATATTAGTCACATGGTTTTTCTCATTTAGGTCCCAAGTTCAACTTCCACCACCATCATTTTGTAGGACATTGGTGGTGGCAATAAAGTTTAGAACTTGGCATTTCTGGAGGTCACCAGTTCTAAACCGAGTCAAACTGAGTTTTACCACAGTGGGCCTTCGGGCGGGCAGATTTTCCCTTGAACTTGTGGCTTGGTGGCTCGGGTATGCATCCAACTCTGACTGTTATGGAGGAGGGGGTGCATTTACTCGATTAAGGATATCCCATGATACTTATCCGGTGATTTAGTTTTTTTTATTTTTTGAACGACAAATTTGGATCACTGACGGAACACTTGAGTATCATCGTGCAACCAGCGGAACCATCCGATCATATTCATCTCCACTAGGCATAATGCCTATACACCAATTCAGGAGGAAACTCAATAAATATGGGAAAAACCCCTCTTGTGGGAATCGAACCCAGGACTTATCGGTCCCAAAGTTTTATCCCACCCCAAGATGTCATTAGGCTAAAAAGCCATGGACTTATCTGGTAATTTAGTTGACTGATAAAAAAATATTAATATGAGACCACCCGTAATGGGCGTGGTCTCTTAAAAATTTTCAGCCAAACACGCCTCAGCCCCACCCCCCATGGCGTGTTTGGGTGTTTTTCGCGAAAAAAATTGTTCCAGCGTGTTTTGAAACACGCCAACTTTGCACGAGTTTTCAAAATTCGACCGTCTTCAAACGGTAAAACCCTTTATTTTTTTTTTTTAGTTTTTTTTAATTCCCATTTTAATATTTAAATACACCACATTTCTCCAACTTTTTTGTAAAAATAACCCACTTTCTACCAACATTTCTCTCAACCCAATCTTCCAACTTTTATAAAAACTCAACCATGAATCCATTCCGACCCCCGTTTGGTGTTCCGTCAAGACCACCTCCAAGGCGACGCGTTGATATTTGCGCAAATGCACCGCCAAAAACTTCGGGAAAAATACGGACTTTAGATCATCATCTTTTTTTTAACTTTATCTCTTTTTATTTCCGTTTTTTTAACTTTAGTCAGTTTTTTTTTTATTTCTAGTATTGTAATTTTTTTTAAGTTAATGAAGTATTTTAAGTTTTTAATTTAAAAAAAAATAAATAATTGTGTAACCATTGGATGAGGTGTTATTGGGCATTATTCTCACTACGCCACTTTTACAAAAAACCCCTAATACTACCCCCATGCTAACTGGACTACCACATTACAAAAAACGTCTTACGGGAGGACATTATTCATCAAAATATGTTCGGAGTATTGGGAAAGAAAAAGGTCAAAAGGAAACACGGCAAAACTCAAAAGTAACATTTTCAGTCAACTTCATTTAATACTTATTTATTTACTTTTTTTTAAAGGCATGCTAACTGGACTACCACATTACAAAAAACGTGTTACGGGAGGACATTATTCATCAAAATATGTTCGGAGTATTGGGAAAGAAAAAGGTCAAAAGGAAACACGGCAAAACTCAAAAGTAACATTTTCAGTCAACTTCATTTAATACTTATTTATTTACTTTTTTTTAAAGGCATTTATTTACATTATTTGCAGTCAACTTCATGTAAACTTTTGCCTTTAAAAGAATTATCTACTTTATTTGTTGTAAACATTTTTGTTTGTTTTTTTTTTTTTTTTGTTATTTTGCTTATTTATTATTTTATTAAATATTGGATTTACTTTATTAATAAGTTTTTTTTTTGAACGGCTAACTTCTTTAATTTATTGTCGTCTGTGGGACTTGAACTTAAGACCTTCCCCTTCCCAACCTACGTGTTTTAAAGGTTTTGCCTTTGTTAATGAACCACCACCCCATTAGTTACTTTATTAAGACCGTGGGGTATGGTGGGGCGGGGGTTTGGGGCATGGGTTGACACGTGGAGTTCGAGGCACCCCGCTGGTGAGTGACGTGTCCGTGGGGTATGGCGGGGCGTGGCTAGCCCGCGTGGGTTGGCCATGTCACCCCCAAATTAAAAAGAAAAAAACCTAAAATTAAAAAATACACAAAATAAAAAAAAAGCATAAATTATTATTAAAATTTCCTAAAAATTACAAAATTCTACAAAAAAAAAAGGATTACAAAAAAAGCCTAAAGCGTTAGGTAAATTTCGAAAAGCGCGAGCTTGTCAAATGGCTTTCGCTCCTTGCCCCGGAACTCGATATTGGCCACTGCCACCCGGTCTTCGTGACTTTTATCACCGCCCGGGACACTGTCGTAGTAGGCTTTAAAACGATCGAGCTTCGGTCGTAGCTCGCGCCATTTGTGTTGGCACGCGTTTAAATTATGCCGGTCGTTTCCCACGTTGTGCCGGTAGGTAGCGAAAGCTTCCGGCCAGTAACGGGTCTCACCGGGTTGGCGACCCTTCATCGCGTCCACGACGCTCGTGACAAGGGCTAGCTCTTCCTCGTGCGTCCAAGAGGCCATCGATCAAGTGTGGTGGGTAGCGGTTCGGGTAGGTTGAGTGACTTGGGTTGGGGTAGCGATAGGGTCAGGCGGTGGGGTTGGGGGTTTTATAGCGAGTTGGCTGAACCGTTTGGCTTGGCCAAACGGTTATATTTTGAAATTTAAATGTAGCCGCTATGACCTAGCCAACAAGCGAATAAGAGCCGGCCACGTAGGACCGCTAGGCATGCCCAACGCCCGGGCTGAAACTCCCGCCCAAGGGGCTATGCCTAAACCCAAGCCCACCCGGGGTGGTGACTTGGGCGTTTTTACCCAACCCACGCCCCATACCCCATAGTCTAATAAGTGATTGGTTCTTTTTGTTGTTGAAGTTATTTTTATTACAAACTAAATATTATTTATAAAACTTCTAAATAACTTTAAAAGTTTTATCAAAGAATATTTGATAATGTTCTCATGTTTAGTATACGCTTTAATTAAAAAAATGATAATTAACATATATTTTAGAATGTAAAATAAAATTATATTTAAATCCTATAATTAAATTGTTTTTATTCTTGCTTTATTAGAGAGTGACACTATATTCAAAAATATAGATTAAGAGCAGCATTCATCTTATCTTTTCTGCATAGTTTTTTTTTTTTAATATAGAAAAAAGTATAGGGTTTTCTACAATTTGTACCCTCCATAAGCATCTTTAAAACAAAGATAAGGTTTAGAGAACCTAGTGATTCATCTCTAAATATAATTTTATGTGTAATATATATATATATATATATATATATATATATATAA
This sequence comes from Helianthus tuberosus, assembly GCA_030545235.1. Taxonomy (NCBI): domain Eukaryota; kingdom Viridiplantae; phylum Streptophyta; class Magnoliopsida; order Asterales; family Asteraceae; genus Helianthus; species Helianthus tuberosus. The sequence goes on from JARYGA010002449.1 coordinate 10,241, forward strand.
ACTTGTCGTACATGGTCCCTACTGCTCTCGGACTCAGGTATGACTGTAGGTAAAAAAAATTAAAGCCCATTTTTACTAGTTGCATAAGGCCCTTAAGAGCCCTTGATTTCTCAGGGGCGATCGACCGTATGTAAAAAAAATTTGAGATAGTTCCAAAATTTTCTTCTAGATCTGTCATTGTATTAAACAATGGCCATCTTCTTATATTTCACTAACGTTGGCTAAAAATCATGTTACATATCATCTTTTTTATTCACGGTTTATTAACAAGGTGTATACGATAAAATACTACACACCTCGTAATTTATCCGACACTTTAAATTATTATTTTTCTTTGAAAGAATATATTTTGTAGTTAGCTATTAAAAAGGGCGACTACCAATTAATGATCTATTTAAGTTTACCAATATATCATTGCACTAATATTAAATATAAAAATTAAGTGAACTAAAATAAAGCATTCTTATTGGTTGAAATTTTTTTTATTCTTTTTTTTAAACGGCAAACAACAATTCACATAGTGAAGGGTTCAAATGAGAATAAAATTCTTTGTTCAAATGAGAATAAAATTCTTTGTAAGACTTAAAATTCTTTGTTCAGAGAAGAAATTTTTTGTTAGAATAAAAAATCTCTCCTCATTTGAACCCTCCACTGTATAGATATATATAGTATATAGAGTGGAGAGTTCAAATGAGAATAAAATTCTTTGTAAGAAGAAAAAGGAAGAACTTTTAACCAATAAGAATGTTTCATTTTAATTCATTTAATATTTGTATTTAATTTTATTTTAAGAGTATATTAGTAAACTTACATAGATCATTAATTTGTATTCTTCATGTTTAATAACTAAGTAAATTAAATTTTTAATTCGTTTTCAAAAAATATATATTTTTTTCAAATTAAAAAATAACTTAATTTAAAGTGTAGAATAAATTACAATGTGTGTAAGACAAATTACGAGGTGCATAGGATGTGTATGATATATTTCGAGGTGTATAGGATAAATTTCGACGTGTGTAGGATAAAATTCTATAATATGTAGGAAAATTTTGATATGTGTAGGTTTTGTAGATTATATGTAGGATAACTAATGATTAGTTGACTAATTAATTAAAAATAAAAAAATTAATGAGATGATTTATAAATGAATTAGTATTTTACTAATATGTCGTTTCTTTTTTTTGTTTTTAATAATTTTCTTCTCATTTAATCACCTATATCTATTGAGTATCATTTTAAAATGAACCTCCACAATAAGAGCTTTACGCTTATCATCGTAAGCTATTGACATGAGAAAGTTCAATATATACTATAGTGTTAACTAGTAGACAAACATCTCGCCCTAACATACAACACACACGTTGCTTAAATACCATTTTTCCAATAAAACGTTAAATCTAAGCAAATTAGTATGATATAGTATGGCGTCACGAAACGGGTTGTAAAAAGATCATTCTATTCCTTACATTTTCTCCCAACAAATACACATTGTAAATGACACACTCTGTTCATATAGTTCTCCACCATTTGCTTTATCTATATATCCAAAACTAGGTTATATACCCGTGAGCTTCACGGGTTATGGGTTGTGTTAATGAAAATCTATATCTATAAAAGTATTTTTTTGTATGATTTATAACCTGATATCTCTTCATGCTAAGACCCATGTTTGGCAAACCTTACCAAGAAGAAAAAAAAACACAAATTGAATTACTTAGTGCATTTACTTCAATATGGCAATAAGTAATAGAAATTGCAATACTATTAATTCTCTACAAAATACCTATTTAATTTTAGATGGACACGGATCTGAATGAATATGGATCAGACCTAACAGGAGTTTGTCCTGAATCATCAACAGTCATGGCGTTTCCGAATTCATGATTACTTGCAGAACTTCAAGGAGATCTTGGTCGGTATTAAGGATCAAGTCCTACATAGCTAAAATATTAAGTTTTTTAGTTAAGCCTATTTTGAAGAAAAAACTTTCTATAGTAAGATCCCAGTGTGTCACACAGGTTAATCAAAGTGAATTACATAATATTTAACCGCGTTGAAATAACCACGTAATTAAATAGTGTGTATACTTTAATTTGGTTCTCATGTGTCTTTCAACACATGGGATTGCCACTAAAAATATATACCTAAATATTAGGCATTACTATTGTGGTCATACCAACACAATTTATAATACTTGAAGTTACAAGAATAAGGTTTGTACTTAAAAGAGTTACTATGAGCTCATCTAAAACTAAACCAACCAGACATAGGCAAATGAGCTATAGATCCAACTTAGAAGACATTTCTTAAATAGTTAGTTGACATAACAAATGTGCTACATGGTTCTACATAATGTCAAATATTTAAAATGATAAGTTACATATAATATTTCGAAATGAAACAAATATTGCATTTCTCTTATGCTTCTCTCGATTGATGCTTGAGACAGGTATAAGTATGAAAGAGCTACTTGTCATGGTCGGCCCTGAAGGTGGGTGGGGAGGACCACCGGCTAGGGCCCGATATTTCGAGGGGCACGTTTGTATATGTAAACTATTTTTTAATAGGGTACACCCATACAAACACCAACAAAGGCCCCATTACAAAACTATTCTTATGGTTTAGATTAGTTATTAACCCCTTTGGCATTAGGTTTAGACCTTTAGTGAGCCAAATACCTAATTTCGTTAAGGCCTAAGAGCACATTTTTTCGAGCTCGAACAGGGTACACAAATTCTCAGGGCCGTCCCTGATACTTGTTCTTTGTTATACCACTTGGTGAAAAAGTAGACCAACAATTAGTAACTGCAAGAAGTCTCTACCTCTCTTGGTTAGTGGCGTTGCCACATAACATGATGGTTTACTGTAGAAAAGTTTGATAATAAATGGCACGACAGTCAACAACCAAGTTATTATGCCACTAAAATGACCAAATATGTGAAGTTACACAAAAACAATAGAAACATGCAGGGCTACACATCCAACCCATGGTTTGTAAAATGTTAAACTCTAAAATCATCTTGATCAAATTATATGACACCATAAGAAAACAAAAGCTTATTAAAATGAAACAAGTTTAGGCAGTTTTTCTTTCAAGACGTTTGCTTCACAAAACCCAAAGGGTGAAACTAATTAGTAAATCAAATGTTTATATTTAAAATGTTAAATTTTCTTCGATAAATTTGAAAATAAGTTACAACTATGATCATTTTAATAATTATCCATATATGTAATATGAGATTACAAAAATTCAATACTGAAATAATAATCTAAAACAATATTTTAGCTTGTTATATAACTAAATTCAAATATTCAAATTGGTATCTAAAACTCAATTTCATTTGAAGATGGGGTATCTAGTTTCATACCCGTCACAATCCAGGTTTTTCAAAATAATAAAACTAATTTTAATAATTAAATTGTTCTTAAAAAAGTTACTACTGAAAGCCCAAAATTGTCAAAAGTCTGTTACTCGGCAATAAAGGCCCAGAACATTCATAACAACACATGAGAGAAGGTAATTTGAATGTGTGATCTAAAAGGACTATTTTGTGACTTAAAAAAGTCGAGATCAAGCTATTTCCTTGCAGTAACAATTCATTTTAACTATAACTTATTCAAGCAAACACCACAATATAAAATAAAATACAAACAAAGTGTCATGTTACATAAACAAAGTGTAAGGACTCTCAAAATTGTCCCAAAAATAAAACCGAAGTAGAAACCCGGACCCCTGAAACCATAATGTGCATCAAAAACCAAGAAAACAAGAAATATGGTATTCAGGCGGGCCGCGTAAAGATAAGCGGACCCTTACGCGGCCCGCGTCAATCCTAGGTTTGACCGGATAAGCATCCGGGCCACGTATAACCCATCTGGCAACCCTAACTCGTGACCCAGCAAACCTACGCGTAGACTAGGCGGCCTCGCGGGCCGCGTAAAGTTTGGCTTAGGGCTCACGCGGGCCGCGTGAGACCCAAAAATCTGCTATAAATAGGAGGGATTACGAGCAGTCCTCTGATGTCAAAAATTCAGTTCAAAGCTCGAATTACACTGCTCAAAAGTCGAAATTACTTTTATTATAGTGAGGCGCTGCTACGATACAGGGTATTAACTCAATCGCTGCTACGATTCAATGTCCGATCGATTGAAACTATCCAATGGATGTTTAAGTGCTGCCCACATTAGGGTTATGCTTTGTCATTCTTCGTGAATTCGATGGATGTTTAAGTATCGCACTTTGTCATTCGTTGTGAGGGTTTAATCTCGTGAGTTATCGTAAATGTTGTATTAGTTACTGACCTAGTTCGTGTGCATGTTATTTAAATTAGGTTACAAGGCTAATCAGTAGGCTAAACTCTGCCCGTATAAATCTACAATGTGAGTCATTCTCTTTTTATCAAAAGTATTTTACAATACTCCATTTTCAAATGTTATAATTAAAGGGAGTAAGTCGTGGTTATCTTAATCACTGGCTAGTGGGGTATTGTGCACATTACTAATTTCTCACAGGTTAGGCTAATAAATCCTAACAGTGATAAACGTCACTACTTGGGGAAAGACCCAATAGTGGTATGACCATCGTCACCAGGTGACACGACGCCATATAAAAATAAGATAGAAGCCATTGTAATCGCTCTTATGCTGTAATTGACAACTAATGTGTCGTTTTACATACTTCAATGACTCGCCAGCATTTCCCCGCTGATAAAATATTTTTAAAACATGTTTCAGGCGACCTGCTGTAAATCAAGGAAAACGTGCTACGGAGCACTAATAAGCTTGAAGAGGTGGCTCAGTTAAAATGAATAAACATGTTTTAATAAATCAGGGAATTTACTTGTGAAATTCCTCTATTGTAATTTACCGGGGTTTATCCCGCGTTATGAAATAAAATAATCGGGCATTTTGAGTTTTAAAAAGATCCTGTAAAATCTTCCGCTGTCGCATCATAGATACCACGGGTTCCTGTCCCGCGGCTCCTGACCGGGTAAAACCGGGGCTGGGGCCGTGACAGGAAAAGGTGGTGTCAGAGCAACTGAAAGAGCCACTGATTTAAGCCTACTAAGTATTTAAATATACTTAATTTTTCTGATTACCATTTTGTGATTTTGTGCTTTATTAACTGACTACTTGTTAGTTACAGTATGGGTAAGCAGAGAATGTCGGATATCTATCTTAAATTAGATAGTGTATCAAAAGATAAGGGATCCTCATCCCAATCAAATTCCTCAAAATACTTAGCAGACACTGAGGGGGGAATATTTGTTCGAAAGGCACAGTATGAGAAACCACTTTCCCCTAATAAAAGAAGTTTGATTATTAGAAAAAGTCAAGAGAAAATGAGGAAGATACAAACCAAAGAGGTGATAATAAAAGAGACCCAGGAAATAGGCAACAACCCACCATGGGAAGATAAATTAGATGAAAAATAGCAGTAAATGCTAACCTTTAGGCTATCAACACTCTGACCCAGTATTAGCACTCATATTATCTATTAGCCAGAAACTTTAAAATAATATTAGTTGTACTAAAAAATAAATATTTTGTTTCAATAAAATGGTTTATTAAATATTTGTAATTAATATTAAAATTCTGAGTCTATTTTTGGGATTCTGTAAAAAAAAAATTACTTTACAAACTTTTAACCTAAAATTTTATATGTTTCTTCATAAATGCTAAACAGCATGAATGAATTATCTGAAGCTCTAGAAAATCTCAATCTCTATCCCGTAAAAGTAGAAGTTTCCAGAGATTTTACTGGTTACTTGGCCGATGTGGAAGAACCTATGGAATTTCAAGCTCCACATCCGGAGAAATCAAAACCTAAGAAAAGAAGAAGATTTGTGGGTTGGAGACGTGTGCGCAGAAGAAAACCAGCAACTAGGAAAATTCCCAAGATAGAAAATCCCATGGATAAAGGAAAAGGGATTGAGATCGGGGAAAATGTTGGACAAGGAGGAATAGAAATTGGGGAAAGCTCCAAGCAAACCAAGGAAATGACATTACAGGAAGAGCTAGATTTCATACTGGCAAGCTGTGATACCCTTAAGCCTGTTAATGAAAACCTTTTTACTTATCCTGCTGAAACCCAACTTCCAATAAACCTGGAATCAGCCATCCCAGAACCTTTAATCCACGCCCAACCACAAGGAATGGACGAATGGTGGACCAACGATTGGCAATTCTAAAACCTTCTAAATAATCCTTACACCTTTTTCCCTTAGTTCGACCCAGAACCTGCACCAAACCCACCAATGAGCAATGAGAACTTGGCAGAACTCCGCCATTTTGGCGAGGAGCTAATGGATGCAGGAAATAGGATCAGAGAGGTGGGAGAACAGATCTCTTGGAAGTACGACGAGAGGGAACGTCGCTTCTAAGATATCAGTTTATGAGGGATGATGAAGCTGGGGTTGTATAATAATAATAGTAAAATATAACTCTGTAAAATAACCTAAAAAATATATATATATATATATATATATATATAACTTTTGTAAGATAACAAGTGTGTACGGATGCATAATATAATATATAAAATGAAAATCGACAATTTTGGCTATATTTGTTTATGTAATTATGTGCAATTATTTTTGTTATGATTGGTTATTAATTAATTTATGCTAATCACTTATATAAATTAATTACCAGATGGCAAACGCTGGTAATGAACAAGTTAACGAGGGTAACCAATCTGAGCACAATCATGAAGATCAATTTTTGAATAGGCAAGATATCGAGAATATCGTTGCTCAAGGAATAGCCAATGCTATTCCCGAAATCCTTGCTGCTGCTCAGAAACCTGTTGAACCTCAACAAATTATTCCTAGCAAACGCACACAAGGCGACAATTTTAGTAATAGTGTAAACGGAGGCGGTAACCATATTAATAACGACAATGATGGGTTGCAAGCTCCACTCCTTAAGAAAATGAAAGCTGCAACGCCTGGTTGCACTTACAAGGAGTTTCTTGCCTGTAAACCAGCTGAGTTTGCAGGTAACGAAGGGGCAATTGCTGCATTACGATGGTTAGAAAAAACCGAGGCAGTAATTATGATAAGTAAATGTGCTGAGGACGACAAGGTCATGTATGCGTCACATCTTTTCAAAGAAGGGGCGCTAGAATGGTGGAATATGGTACTCCAAGCCAAAGGAAGGAATGTGGCCTATGCCATAAATTGGGAAGAATTTAAAAGTCTTGTAGAAAGAAAATTCTGTCCCGAGTACGAAAAGGAGCAAATGACCAATAAATTCCTAAATCATCAGATGGTAGGCGTTGATTGTCGAGGGTATACTTCGACATTCTTCGAATACGCTAGAGTAGTACCAACCCTGGCTTCGCCAGAACCGGTACTTATATCTCGCTACATTTGGGGCTTAATTGGCGAGATCCGTAATATTGTCAAAGCTGCGAGACCCCGCACGATCGATGATGCGGTAGAGTTAGCTAACACTCTGACTGACCAACTGGTACGCACTAAAGAAGAAACCCGGAAAAAGGAAGTGGCCCAAAAGATTACCCAGGGATTCCGTATGGGTAATAGAAGCAATTTTAAGAGAAAGGGAACTGGGCAATCTTCCACTGTTCCATTTTGCAATTCCTGTAAAAGGAAGCATTTTGGAAGATGCAAGGGATATTGCAATTTCTGCAAAATTCCGGGGCACCAAGAAGAAGACTGCAGGAAGAAGAAAACCACAGTCTGTTAAAACTGTGGAGAAGCTGGACATATTAGGCCAGACTGCCCAAAATTGGTCAAACCCGCTGATAACAAAACCAAACCTGCAGAAGGAACTACCAAGAAGAACGAAAGAGCCTTCCAACTGACTACCCAGGAAGCAGAGCTAATTCCTGATGTGATAGCTGGTACGTTATTAGTTCATAACGTCTATGCAAAAGTATTATTTGACTCTGGTGCAAACCAAAGTTTTATAAATACTTCATTCTGCCAAGCTCTTAAATTACCTTTAACCAAACTTAGGCAGATTTTTACAGTCGAAACGGCAGATGGGAATTCTGTCAACATAGATAAGGTTTTACGAGAAGAAAAGATAGAACTTTTAGGTCATAAATTCTCGGCAAACCTATTACCTATGAATTTAGCCGGATTCGATATGGTGTTAGGAATGGATTGGTTGGTAGCCAACCATGCTCGAATTCTTTGTGATAAGAATTCCATAGAAATTCATACACCCACAGGAGAGTTAGTGGTGATTACGGGAGATCAGCCACGTAAGCCACTAAAGTTCATTTCAGTAATGAAAGTTGCTAGTTATGAACGAAAGCAAGGAATAGTGTATATTATTTCAGTAATCATTAACACTAAGGGTAAGGAACTCAAAGAAATTCCAGTAGTATCAGAATATCTAGAGGTATTCCCAGAAGAACTACCTGGATTACCACCTGATAGGGAAGTCGAATTTAGAATTCATCTAATTCCTGGAACTACACCGATATCCAAGGCACCCTATCGGTTAGCACCCACAGAAATGCTAGAATTGAAAAAGCAGTTAGATGAATTACTAAGCAAAGAATTTATACAACCTAGTTCATCCCCATGGGGAGCTCCAGTGTTGTTTGTAAAGAAGAAAGATGGTTCGATGCGAATGTGTATCAATTATAGGGACTTGAATAAAGTTACCATTAAGAATCGATACCCATTACCTAGAATTGATGATCTATTCGATCAACTTTAAGGAGCTAGATATTTTTCTAAGATAGATTTACGTTCCGGATATCATCAATTAAAGGTACAAGAAGAAGACATACCTAAAACTGCTTTCAGGACTAGGCATGGTCATTACGAGTTTACAGTCATGCCCTTTGGGTTAACAAATGCTCCTGCAGCATTTATGGACATGATGAATAGAATCTGCAAACCGTATTTGGATAAATTTGTAATTGTCTTCATCGACGATATACTTATTTATTCCAAGAGTCAGGATGAACACTGTCAGCACCTGCATGAACTCTTAACCTTGTTAAGAAAAGAGAAGCTTTATGCCAAATTCTCAAAGTGTGAATTCTGGCTGCAAGAAGTGCAATTTTTAGGACACATGGTGAATCACGAAGGTATTCACGTAGATCCTGCTAAGATAGAAGCAATCACCAATTGGAAGGTCCCACAGTCAGCGATGGAAATTAGAAGTTTTATAGGTTTAGCTGGATACTATAGACGGTTTATTAAGGATTTTTCCAAGATAGCTGTACCATTAACTAAGCTAACCTGTAAAGCAGTTAAGTTTGAATGTGGACCTAGGCAAGAAGAAGCCTTTAGGATTTTGAAGCAGAAGTTAACAAATGCTCCAATTCTAGCCTTACCAGAAGGAACAGAAGATTTTGAAGTATATTGTGATGCTTCAAAGCTAGGATTAGGATGTGTGCTAATGCAACACAAGAAGGTAATTGCGTATGCATCAAGGCAATTGAAAAAGCATGAAGAAAACTATACAACTCATGACTTAGAGTTAGGAGCCATAATTTTTGCCCTTAAGATTTGGAGACATTATCTGTATGGAAGTAAGTTTACTGTCTATACAGATCATAAGAGTTTAAGATACATATTTGGGCAAAAAGAATTGAATATGAGGCAAAGGAGATGGATGGAAATCCTAAGTGACTACGACTGTGATATTCAATATCATGAAGGAAAAGCAAACGTAGTTGCAGATGCTTTAAGTCGTAAGTATCATGAAAAGCAAAGGCGAGTTCGTGCTCTTAGATTAAATCTACAGTTAGATTTAATGGAACAATTAAAGGATGTTCAGGAAACAGCAATCCAGGATGTTGCTGAAGGAATGAAAGGACGAATAAAAGAATTAGAGCAAGCAAATGATGGAATTTGGAGATTCCATAATAAAAGGATTTGGGTACCTAAGCAAGGAGACTTAAGAAATAAGATTTTAGAGGAAGCCCATAAATCTAGGTATACCATGCATCCTGGTAACAACAAGATGCACCAAGATTTAAGAAATAATTTCTGGTGGATAGGAATGAAAAAGGATATAGCTAGATATGTTTCCAAATGTCTTACTTGTTCACAAGTTAAGGCAGAACACCAGAAACCTTCAGGTCTACTACAACAATTAGAAATGCCTGTATGGAAATGGGAGCTCATAACAATGGACTTTGTTACTAAGTTACCCAAGACCAGAAGAGGTAATGACGCGATTTGGGTAATTGTGGATCGATTAACCAAATCAGCTCATTTCCTACCCATGAAAGAAACCTTTAGCATGGAAAGGTTAGCCAAGTTGTATGTAGATGAAGTTGTATCCTTACATGGAGTTCCACTCTCCATTGTATCGGATAGGGATAGTCGTTTCACTTCCCACTTCTGGACAAGTTTCCAAGAAGCTATGGGAACCCGACTAAATCTAAGTACTGCATATCATCCGCAAACAGACGGACAAAGTGAAAGGACAATCCAAACTCTGGAAGACATGCTTAGGGCATGTGCGATCGATTTTGGTGGAAATTGGGATGACCACCTACCTTTGATTGAATTCTCCTATAATAATAGCTATCATTCAAGCATTGAAGCTGCCCCATTCGAAGCACTTTACGGACGCAAGTGTAGAACTCCAGTGTGTTGGGCAGAAATAGGAGAAAGTCAATTATCAGGTCCTGAAATTGTGCAAGAAACTACCGACAAGATTACTCAAATCAAGGAAAGACTAAAAATGGCTCGAGATCGTCAGAAGAGTTATGCAGATAATCGACGTAAGCCGTTAAAGTTTCAAATCGGAGACAAGGTTCTCTTAAAAGTTTCTCCTTGGAAAGGAGTAGTTCGGTTCGGTAAGAAAGGAAAGCTAAGTCCAAGATACGTAGGACCCTTTTCAGTAATCCAACGTATAGGACCAGTTGCTTATCGCTTACAACTACCAGAGGAGCAAGCTGGAGTACATGATGTATTTCATGTATCCAATCTCAAGAAATGTCTATCTGACGAATCATTGGTAGTACCTCTTCAAGATATAGAGGTAAATGAAAAGTTAAAATTTGTTGAGAAACCTCTTCAGATAGAAGACAGAAAGATCAAATTTCTCAAACATAAGCGACTAGTGCTTGTCAAAGTCAAATGGAATTCAAAGAGAGGACCCGAGTACACTTGGGAGTTGGAATCAGAGATGAAAAGAAAGTATCCTCACTTATTTCAATAAATCTCGAGGACGAGATTTTAAATAAGGTGGGGAGGATGTAAGGACTCTCAAAATTATCCCAAAAATAAAACCGAAGTAGAAACCCGGACCCCTGAAACCATAATGTGCATCAAAAACCAAGAAAACAAGAAATATGGTATTCAGGCGGGCCGCGTAAAGATAAGCGGACCCTTACGTGGGCCGCGTCAATCCTAGGTTTGACCGGATAAGCATCCGGGCCACGTATAACCCATCTGGCAACCCTAACTCGCGACCCAGCAAACCTACGCGTAGACTAGGCGGCCTCGCGGGTCGCGTAAAGTTTGGCTTAAGGCTCACGCGGGCCGCGTGAGACCCAAAAATCTGCTATAAATAGGAGGGGTTACGAGCAGTCCTCTGATGTCGAAAATTCAATTCAAAGCTCGAATTACACTGCTCAAAAGTCGAAATTACTTTTACTATAGCGAGGCGCTGCTACGATACAGGGTATTAACTCAATCGCTGCTACGATTCAATGTCCGATCGATTGAAACTATCCAATGGATGTTTAAGTGCTGCCCACATTAGGGTTATGCTTTGTCATTCGTCGTGAATTCGATGGATGTTTAAGTATCGCACTTTGTCATTCGTTGTGAGGGTTTAATCTCGTGAGTTATCGTAAATGTTGTATTAGTTACCGACCTAGTTCGTGTGCATGTTATTTAAATTAGGTTACAAGGCTAATCAGTAGGCTAAACTATGCCTGTATAAATCTGCAATGTGAGTCATTCTCTTTTTATCAAAAGTATTTTACAATACTCCATTTTCAAATGTTATAATTACAGGGAGTAAGCCGTGGTTATCTTAATCACTGGCTAGTGGGGTATTGTGCACATTACTAATTTCTCACGGGTTAGGCTAATAAATCCTAACAGTGATAAACGTCACTACTTGGGGAAAGACCCAATAGTGGTATGACCATCATCACCAGGTGACACGACGCCATATAAAAATAAGATAGAAGCCATTGTAATCGCTCTTATGCTGTAATTGACAATTAATGTGTCGTTTTACATACTTGAATGACTCACCAGCATTTCCCCGCTGATAAAATATTTTTAAAACATGTTTCAGGCGACCTGCTGTAAATCAAGGAAAATGTGCTACGGAGCACTAATAAGCTTGAAGAGGTGGCTCAGTTAAAATGAATAAACATGTTTTAATAAATCAGGGAATTTACTTGTGAAATTCCTCTATTGTAATTTACCGGGGTTTATCCCGTGTTATGAAATAAAATAATCGGGCATTTTGAGTTTTAAAAAGATCCTGTAAAATATTCCGCTGTCGCATCATAGATACCACGGGTTCCTGTCCCGCGGCTCCTGACCGGGTAAAACCGGGGCTGGGGCCGTGACACAAAGTGTCAAACTTTGACATCAAAAGTTAGAAGCCAATCACAATGCCAATTATTGTAAGATATTTAAATAAATACACTGGCAATCATGTCAACAAAAGCATCATGCTTTGTTCCATAAATTTCTGATTTGCTTGCTTCCACCCTCATGCCTTCCTTTGGACACTTTGCCATCTTCTTCATTAAACTGAAAACCATGAATCATTATATTTTAGAAATGAGAAAATAAAAGGACTTTTTGACAGAGTTGTTTCCAATTGCATGCCTAATTTGTTTCTCAAGAATTGAAAACCTCATACCTTATACATTTGTTAATTATTTTAATAAAGTTTTTCCTATAAAGTTTTTATCCCCACACTCCAAAATCCCCAAGACAGTGTTAAGGAAAAGACACATAAGAAATGATAATCAAGCGCCATCAAGTATTAAATAGACATATAGTTGCAGATTACACATAATCTATTCAAGTTCCATTCCAATTTTGTCAAAGAAAGGTGAGAGCATACATACCTTTGATGGTTGCAATTGAAGATTTGAATCCATGAATAGGAAAGCATAATTCGTTGCATTTGAAGGTTAGAATCATAGTTAGAATTGATGGTTGCAATTGAAGGTTTGAATCCATGAATAGGCAACCATAATTTGTTGCGCTTCGACCTTGGCTGATCATGAAAGAAATTTAAAATACATGTTGGACGATCGTCTACCCATTTAACTACCTTTTCTTATTTTATTTTAATATTTAGAGATAAAATCTGTTCATGAAGGAGATTGATAGAGATATGAGCTTCTTGAAGCACAGAAGCCGTGTCCGTCTGCAGTTATTGTTCAAAACTCGGTTATTTATCGGTCAAAACTTGATTATTTATCCCAGTTTTGACTTCGTTTCATGATAAAATACAAATGGTCTTCCATACTTTCTTATAATAAAATACAGGGTACAATTATTATAAGTTTTTTTTTATATTTTTAAATGAATTTTATAAAAAAACAACAAAAGATATAAACGTTGAATATAGATCGGATCATTGTTAAAGAAATATCGATATAAATCAAGACTTTACCTACTCATGAGCAAATTAAGCTAACCTGTTGCATGAGCTACATCTTGAAACGATGCATTGTTTAAGGAATACCCATATAAATCAAGACTTTACCTAGTCAAAAGTTAGTTAAAGGAAATACGTCAAAAATCACTCGAAATATACTTTTGAAGTTGACCTTATCAAACCTTTACCTCAAAACGTTAACCGATTCAAGTTCAACCACCCAACATTCTCATAGCCATCTCTGTAGTCTTTAGCACTAAAAATGTTTTCATTAGATCAATACAAATCATATCAAAACAAAAGCTTAAAAGAAAACATCTTAAACGGGGGTCATGCATGTCAAAAGTTGCTAGAAGTTCAACTATTATTAAAGGGATATGTTTTCTAGTCATTTAAAATTAGACAAAAAGCATTTCGGGCTAACCCCTGTACAAAAAAATTACCATCTTTGACCCATTACCTAACTCGTCCAAGCGCGCCATTTTTCCACCTCTACTAAAGACCGAAGGTAGAGAGGACCTGGACACAACCAACCATCTGTTCCTGTAACGTTTACTTTTCTTCCTTGAATTCCAAGTGAATCTGAAAAAAAAAAAAATACTTATGAGAAAACAAAAACATTATGTGGTTTTTTTTTCTTTTCTAAAATGGCACTTTTTGACCCGAAACTATTGAGCCCACTTTTAATCTGGCCCGTTCTGATCTGTTACCAAACCCAATCAACCGGTTTTGCCAAGCCTACTATTATTTATGAATTGCACAAATGATTGTAGTCTTCAAATTGTGCGAGGAGTAGTCATCATGTTATTTCTAATTACAGAGTCACTCTTTACATATCTCTAGTGATGAAATCATGTATGAAACCATGCCTAAACGGCTAAAATGATGAAATTATATATGAAGCCATGTCACAAACGCGTTAAAACTATACCTGGCAAGACGGGTGGGCAGGTCAGGCAACATAACGGGAATGGATGGTTTTTGACAAAATCGTTAAAGGTTAAAACGACTTAATTTTTTTTAAATGGTCAATTTGGTTGAGGTAAGAATGGGTTTTGTCCACAATACAACTACACCAACAAAGTCTTGCATACCCCCATAGAACTGCTATAAAAATGAGATTTATAATGTTTAGACCACATGTTTACACAACAAAAATGGTTGTCTTGATTTAAACTGACTCAACCGGTTCCTTTTATAGTTAAAACCTATTTATTGACATGTTCCCCTTTAAAAACTGTAGTAAGTCGAAATAATATAAAATCATTATAATGACCGCATAAAAACCTAGTTCTTATATAATTTACTTTTGCAGCTCCATTTGCAACCTTTCTTTCTTTCTTCCATATAAGTATTTCGTCACATCCAACATGAACATCTGAGCGAGATAAATGGATATTGAAAACAATATAACTCAATGCACAATAAAGTACAGAAATCAAGAATTAATTTGTTAAAAAAGAACATATTATAGGACTGATCAAACTTATACACTAATATGTACCACTTAAAATATGGTTTTATACTTTTACTACATAACATAAGAAGTAATTAGACAATAAAGTGATTAAAAAATGCAAAAATTTAAACCTTTATGCTACTTAAAACCTCAATATCAACATTGCATCCTCAAAATCAACCGATCTTAAAAATCAAAAGACTAATTATTGAAACTGATATACCCTATATTACAAAATAACAAATTATTTATGCCCTAAACGTGAAATACAACACAACCACCCTTTAAACCCCCAATCATCCATCTACGAATCCAGTAAAAAAAACCCTAAATCATAATCATGTAAGAAACCTCTGAAACAACCAAAAGAATCTGACTATACGCAAAATCAAACAAAGAAACAAAGAACATACCGTGAAAAACTCTGTAGAAATCAAGCAACGGTTCATAAGTACCAGCTTTCTTGAAAACTTCTGTAGCGATTGGAACCGTAGAATTCACCTTTGTAATGACTTCTGCTACTAGGAAACAAAGAAACCTTTAATATTCCGCTCCAACGGCCCATGACTGCTTGACCTGCAAGATGATATTGTTTTTGCTCAATTCGTAGTTTTAACATATTCGTTAAATTAGTAAAGCAATCGTCCAATTTCAATTTGTGTTCTCTTATTGCATTTAAAAAAAATAATGTATGATGTTAATAAATGCTGATCATTCAAAGTGAAACAAATCCTTTTGAATTCAAAATCTAACTTCAAAAGGTCAAAAGATAAAGCAATATACATGAACCAGTGAGTATACTGTTCTTGAGGTCTAGGAGTGTTGATCGGGTTTATTATTTGGGTTTCGGATAGCGTGGGTCAGTTTTCAGTGTATGATATTGTATTCGGTAACCCCAATGCGTATCACAATCGGGTTCGATTTCTTCGTTCATTGGGTTAGTCCGGTCGGTAGATCGGGTTTGGACATATTTGTTTTTTTTTATTTCAGCTTACATTATACAATTTTGATCCAAAAGACTCCACCAAAAAAACTTATTGGGCGATTAAGATTAAAAGGATATCATAAGCAATCTTCAGGGAATTAGAATGGCCATTTTTTACCTTATTTCACAAATTTCAAAATAAGAAAATAAGTAAAACGTAGAAAAAAATGAAAGCAAACACCTGATATTTGTCGTTCGAAACTTCGAGTCGTTCGAATCTTTGAGTCGGTCGTCATAGTCCTACAACCTTTCGATGTCGTTGGAGTCGGTCGGTGATGTCAGCAGCCTGATTAACAAACAGCAGCAAACAACAATAGCAAGTCACCAATCAGCGACAAAACATATGAGGGCCATTAATCGTCTATCAGCTGCTTCTTCAAGTGATGCAGTTGCACTGTGTACTCTGTGGATTTCAAAGGTTCTTTTGCATAAGGTATCTGCTTCATCAAACTGCATTGCTTGAACATGAGCCTCAGCTAAGTATCTACAGAAATGAAGAACCATGAATTTAAATACGGATTTCTAAAAATGGGATCATAGGGTAATGATGGACAATACAAAGATATAAGATCACCTAGTGATCAAAAAGTATATATATAAAGCAAAGATAATTCTTAAAGCCATGTAGAAGTTATCGGTTCCCATTCAGTAATACAATTTTCCCCAGTGACACATTTGCTAGTTCATCACAAACATTTGTCATTGTCAGACGAAACCACTACCAATGTGAATTTGCATTATTATCTATAAACAGTTACCTGCTCCAATGGACTTATAAAACACATATTAACATAACATGTTCATGCTTCAGGTGTCATACAACCGTTTTTGGCTATCGCATCTACGGTTCTACTCCTACAGTTCTACCTTGTTTGGGAGCTGGTTCTATTATTACAAAAGGAAACTCTATAACGTTCAATACAGTTGAAGCATATCCTAATTAAATTGTACTGCTAGATCGAAATTAACTGGATAAAAAAATAATCATACAAAACAAAAGGCCAGCAAGTCAGCAACAGATACATGATCAAAGCCTAAGAATAAATAGAGCAATAACTGGAACTTAAACATAACATATAATACAGTCATTAAAGTGCTTGAAATCAGAGTGAGAATTGTGATCAATAACTTCACCTGCAAGTCTCAGCGACTCTGGGATCTGTATCTCCCAACGCCTCCATCTGAATTTTCAAACCTTCCTTGTAGCACTCAGTTGACCGATCAAATTCATTTTATTTTAATAAACTTCAAACTCAAAAAAAAAAAAACACAAAATGTATGTATGTGTGTCGGTGGTCGAACTATTAACATGTGTACTGTACTACTGTTTATCATCAACACTTACATCTGGTGTACTCCGAGGATAATGAATAGAACCAGAAACTAACACCCGTCACATTCACCGCTATCACCACAGTTACCATCACCATCACCAGCAACATCAAGAACTTCATCCTTCTTTCAATTAAGACAAACAGAGAACGACCAATCTTCATAATCCTCTGAAAACAAAGAACGATCTTCAATATTCAATAAAGAAACATCAATTTTGGGGTTAAAGATGGAGGTTAGGGTTTACAAAACAATCATAAACAGAACGTATGTCAAATAATTTAAGTGTATTTGAACATTGCAATGAAATTAGGGTACACTATGCTTAAAAATTTCTCCTAATTTTGAAATGGAACATCAGTAAGGTGAAAGAAAAGGATAGAGAGAGAGAGGAGAGAGAGGCGTGAAAGATAAAAGAATAGGGAATTGAGAGAGAGTAGAGATTTGAAATTCAAACTCTCTATTTCAAAATTCAAAATCAGAGAGGAACATGATGTGAAAAGAGAGGAGCAGAGGGAAAGGTGAAAGAAGAAGACAAAAGGGAAATGTGTGGTTTTGGCTTGATACGACAGAGGGTATTTGTTTTTCCTTTGGATTTAAAAATAAAAAGAAAATTCTTAGAAATTTACACATAGGATTAGAAGATGGGAGAAGTTGACACATATGAGAGAGAGAAGAGAGGAGGCTTGTGGTGATGACACATAGGATGGCAAAGCTTTACTTTATTATATTAGAGAGATTTAAAGTTCTTATTATCATATGGAAGCTTTGTCACTAGGCATAACCTCATGACAAGTCTAGCCATTGTCTGTTCATTTCATGTACAATCTATCTCTTATATTAAAGCAAAATAATGTTGACTTTTTGACCTTGATGTGGCAATGCTCTTTAGCCAGAGAATTGATATTTGAGCGCCAATTTCCTTCTTCCTATCTACGCTCTTCTTCAATTTGGTAACCTAAACAATTCTCTCAATCAATTGAAGGCAAATTGATTTTTCTTTAAATCTCAAAACCTAATCAAATTGATTTCTGCAGGCTATCATCTTTCACCCACATTCAATTTTACAAACCCTAAATCTCATCTACGGCTTCATCTTTAGCAGTTGTACCTGGCCATACCCACTTCAGAAATCCCTAAAACTCAATCATTCGAACTCTCATGTAGGTATGTTTTCTTTGATTTTTATGATGTAATCCGATTAGAGCATCGGCCGATTCTCATTTTCATTCGAAATCTTCAATTGCATATTTTCTGATTACTTCAGTTCAGATGGCGTCTTTGTCCGATTCACATCCAGGCAATTCTCAGAAACCCTAATTCAAAACCAGTCGAATCTGCTCCATGTATGTTTACTCTTAAAATTCTTTGATTCTACAATATTTTTCTGTTCGTTTTTTTTTCATTTTGTCCATGTATGTATGTATGTATAGATATGTGGAACTAATCATTGATATGCATATAGATTTGTGGGAGTTATGAAATTAATTGTGAGTGTAGGATTTATATCAGTTTCTTTTTCATTAGTGTGAAATCTTCATCTATTTCTCTTTGTTCAGCCGTCCGTGATGACTAAAAAAGTTCTTGGTGAGTCTAAGAACGGGGATGGTCTAACAACGAGTAGTGGGTAGGGTTTTGTGGTGGCGATGATTATGAAACCACCGCTTCTAGGGACGGCGATGGTCTAACAACATTAGATCAGTAGTATCAGATCCATCATAGATTGAATTGTTGATCTGATGCAAACACTAAGCTTTCTTTCTTTTTTATGCTCAAAATTTAGGTTGCAATAGTGATTATTGAACTGTTTTCATTTTATTAGGTTTCATGTGATTATTGAACTTTTGTATATAGAAATCTTATTTGTAGTGTGCAGTGTGATTATTGTTTGTTTCCAGGACTACAATTTTAGTGAAATTATCATCGCAGGGGTTTTGATGATGAAATGACTAATGAGAGCTCTGGTCACTAGAAATCTGGTAGGAAGAGGCATTATTTTGCGCCCACAGACAAATATGCCACTAGTATTTTTCTATAATTATTTATTAATTATGATGTTCAAACAACATATCTTAGTGGAATTAGGTGATTTCTATCTTAGTTTATAAGTGATATGTAGTTACTGATCAGAATCAATATTTTCGGTGATGGAACATGTCCGGCGACGAATGTCGGCCACACAAGCTGGCGAGGGACAGCGACGATCATTGCCGGAGTTCGGGTGCGCTATTCTGCCTTTTTTGCGCTTCTTAGTTGTTCTGTGATTTACAGTAGGCAAAATAAGAATGGTAGTGACTTCCATGATACAAATCGAAACTATGTTCGGTACACACCGGAAGAAGTCGAAGCTTTGGAAAGATTGTACCATGATTGCCCAAAACTGAACTCACACCGGACACAACAACTCATTCGCGAGTGCCTAATCCTCTTGAACATCATCGAGCTTAAGCAGATCAACTGTGCTGTCTATTAATCTCACATTTTTTTCTCAGGAGGTTTTGGGGTCAGTTAGTGTTTGTTTTAATCTTCAGAATTAAAAAAAAAAAAAATATGTTACATATTTCGTTCAATTATAAAAATTACTTAGTTCATTAATTTGATGGAAAGTTGGGCGGGTTGGGTAACTTGGTTGAATTTGCAACCTCAAAGTCTTTCTTCAGTAAGCCTTTTTCAATGTTTAGAAACCTTACTGATCAATAAGAGTTTTTCAATTTTTAGAAACATTACTGACCAATAAGCCTTTTTCAATGTTTAGAAACTTTTTTTAGTTGTGTTACAATATTTTTTTTAAATGCTTATGATGGGTTTTTATACGTAGAGCTTCATAAGAAAGAAACATGTGAGGCTGTGACCGTCATTGAGACACATCCAATGGTAGTCGTCGGTATGCTGGCCTATGTCAAGACGCCACATGGGCTTTGAACTTTGAACACTATTTGGCCCAGCATCTGAGCGAAAATGTGAAGAGGAGCAAAGATGTGAAGAGGATACTTTACAAGAACCGGTGCAAGTCCAAGAAGAAGGCATTCACTAAACATTGGAAGAAGTTTGAATCCGATGAGGGAGAAAGGGATATTCAATCCCAGCTGGAGAAAATGAAGAAAAATGCAACCGTTATCAGGGTCCAGGCTCACACTCAGGTAAAAATCTTTGTATTTATAATCTGAAACAGTTTTTGTAACATGTTTTTATTAGTTATTACATATTTTTATCAGATTTTTTTATTCAATTGAGAATAATCATATTCTAATAAAAGTTAACTCTTTTGAAACTATTTTTAGTTTTCAAATTAATAAATAATATCCATTTGTATAACCCATCGTCTTCAGCTTCTAATCTGATTAATGCACCTTCTCCTTTTGTGAGTTTGCCTGAGTTTTCGCATGTGGGTTGGGGTCATTGGTTAACTTTACGCGATCTTGAACTTGCAATAAATCGGTTTTCAAAAGAGAATGCTATTGCAGAGAGTGGAGATGGAGTTGTATATCATGGGAGATTGGTAATTTGGAATCCAGTGGCAGTGAAGAAACTTCTTATTAATCTGTGAGTTTTTTTAACTTTAGTTATGTAAAATTTATTTTAAAATTAATGCCTATCTCAACTCATGTATTAAAAAAAAGTCTGTTCATGTTATGCGCTATTGATAAACTGGCCAAATAGAGTAAGAAACAAGTTCAATCATAAAAAGTTCAACCCACTAAACAATCTGATCACTATTGTCTTATTAGTTTATTTGTATACATACATTTATAAGAATATTTGCATAATTATGTATTTAATTAAAATTTTGTTTAACATTGCAGTCTCACACAAATAAAGATCACTCAGAGTGATACAAAGCTCATGGTTCAAGGCTCAAAATCAGTTCCTGTAAGGCATTATCTTGACTTCCCAACTTTACTAATAGGAAAACCTAAGCGTATCTGATTACCATGGTTTGCTTTTACAGGTCCACTTTGCATACATGATAGATCTTGATAGACTTAGGTTCATTGTAATTTGATATTGATTATTATCGTTTACTTACCACCATATAATTGTAGATCAATTTCCTGTGAAGTGATAATTGTAAGATGAGAAATTGGGATTGGATAGTCACTTGGCTTTGATTTTTCATTCTCTAAATTATAAATATGAGTGGTAACATAGGTGGGTTGTGTAATGTGGTCATAACAGGTATACAGCTGTGGCTAAATGGTTGGGTCAGGTAGCGGGTCAAAATCCAATCTCTACTGGTTTTGTGGCAAAGATAATAAGAAAATAAGGGCTCTATTTTTATGGTAATCCTCTCATTTATACTAATTTCAACTTCTTTTATTTGTTTTTCTCTTTTAATTTCTAACAACTTCGTAATTAACAAGATAAAGATAATCATTAACATAATGTATACCTTTTTGGTTATCAATTAGTTGAATTGGTATTATATTTGTGGATATGATATATAGCATAAATAGGAAACTGTAAAACGATTAGAAGCATGAAAGCATATATGTATGATTGGTGATGGAGTGAACGATGCACTTGCACTAAAAATTAGTTTGCATCAGTAATTTAGGGCAAGAACATGGGTTCTTTCCTAACAGATTGTTAACTTTTTTTTAATACAATATGCATGTTAGATGATTGCATTGCAAATATATCTTATAATTGTTGGCCATTTTATTCAGAGCCTTTTTTTCATGTTGTAGTCATGTATACATGTATGTTAGAAGTTGGAACTGCATTTGAGAAAACGGATAATAATGGAGAGACCTTTTTAGACTCCGTAACAGATGAAGGTTAGTATGTGATATGTATTTCTTTAGATGGATACTAATCAGTGGTAAGAACACCTGAATGAGGAAGAACTTATAACTTTTTGGCATGGGTTAAGTTGACTTGAGACATTTTTTTCTTAAAGTTGTAGAACTTCAAATTTTGTAGCGTGTTTAATACAATTTACAGTGTATGACATGAACAACTCATGTGCTGATATTTTGTATTTGCTGCACATGGATGGCCTATGTCAAAGCCCAGCCTGGTGGTTGAGCAAGTAATAAGTTAAATATTGTCGGAGGTGATTATGATTCTTATGATATTGAGTGTTACACCAGAGCCAAAATTATGGAAAAAATGTGACTTTAGATTCGTCTACAATTAATTCGAGCAGCTTGGCAAGGTATGTAGGTTGATGTATCCGCGCTGATAAAACATTTTGTACTGCAACACCTGACTTTGGAAAGAGGGTGATAAAGTAGTGACCAGTGGGTAATGAAACCATAGTGAGGGTTTAGTGAAAAAAGTGCCTGGAAGTGGTGTGGTGATGTGGCAGTAAATGTATAGCTGCTTAACATGTGCATTTGGTCTTTATAGCTCATGTGTTTAGTTTTGTTACCAGAAAGTTGCTCTTAACTCTGTCATCCTTCATGTCGTCACCACCTACCACCTTTAACCACTGTCCTCACCCTTCAGTTCTGCCAATCACCATCTCCAACCATCGATAGTTCCATTTCGTTATGTGGTGTCTACCTTAGAAAATAAAGTATCAATAGATGCTTATGGTGAAGCAATGAGGTTTTTATTCTCTACCAACAGACTCAAATTTCCTTAAGTGTTATATTTAGATGCTTGGTTTGGACTTTGGAGTTAATATTTGCAACCTTATGTTCTGTTTGGTTATCATTTGTTGTTTATGGTTTTAAGTTTGTGGATTGTTAATGTAGGTACGTGTTGTCACGAGCTTAAGGTTAGTTGATTGCATTTTTTTCTATTTTTCTTTCGACCAGTCAAAGATTGCTAATGTCGATGGTTTTAATATTAATGTGCATCACTCTACTGAGGTTTTACATGCTGGTATCAAAAGGTCTTTAATTCACCTGTTATAATACTATTAATATTCTTGAGCTTATGTGTCGAAGTTTGGTTTTCAATTTCCTTTTGTAACAATGTCTATAGCCTAATTTCTCAGTTGTTTGTGAGTAATTAAATTTGGACAAGACTGGTCCATCTAAAAACTTTCCTTACACGCAGGTTACAAGGCTGGTGCATCGAACTCTATGGGTTGATTATTGTTTTCAGCTACAGCTATTCTTGATTGGTAAACTATGAGATATGCACAACTTTGATAGGTTAAATGTTGTTGAGTAGGACGCGTCTATTAACAAATTATTAGTTTGATTTTTTCCCTTATTAGAGATGAGCAGTTAAATGTTGTTGAGTAGAATGCGTCTATTAACAAATTATTAGTTTGATTTTTCCCTTATTAGAGCATTCACATCCATTCCACCAAATGGTGTGAGTGGTGTTTTTATAATATAAATAGTATAAAAAGTGGTTGTGAGTGGAGGAGAGAGAAAATGTTACTGTTCATATGTATATTTAGGGGGAGACTGTCACCCCCTATAATTTTTTAATATATTTTGGAAGTGGTTGTGAGTGAAGGAGAGAGAAAAGATAATGATAAAGGTATAAAAAAATATTATTTAATTGAAAAGGAGAGAGAAAATGTAGTGTTTTAGTGTAATTTAGGGTGAAAATATAATGGAATGGATGTGAATGCTCTTAGGGATGAGCATTTAGTACCGGGTACCAGTACCATACCGGTTATATTTGGTACTGGTACCGATACCCATTTTCCCCGTTTTTCAGTACCGGTACTAAACCGGTATTTTGGTTGATTTACAGGTAAATACCGGTACCGTACCGGTACGTTGGCGGTACCCGCGTCCGGTACCATGCTCATCCTTATCTCTTGTATTGTTATACAAGCATTTTAGTTAGTAACTTACAATTTGATGTACATTTTCAGAATGATGGATCAGCAGATCCTTCTTCAAGTAATGCGCCATATAACGAGTCAGCTTCGGGTGTTGGTCCTATTGAGTACTCCCCAATCCTTGATGGTAACAGTTACTTTTCATGAACCACCTTATGTATTTTGTATATGTGAAATGCTATAATTTATTCAGCAGATCAAGTATTGGTTAATTAGGCATCGATAATTTGGATCTACTGGGAGGAAAAGTCAATCTTTGTCAAGTCTCAGGTATGTGCAGAGTAATCGATTATCCTTTTCTTTGTCACAAATATTAGTATACAATTTAGAACATATTTATACTACAAATTATAACTTATTTGGATGCCAACTATATTCTGATCACTTTCCAGTTTGCCAATTCTCTTTGGAGTCGGATTTTCTTTTGGATTAAAATCCATCCCCTTGGCCGAACATGGAGGTGAGTTGTGTGCTTTAATTTTTTAATGAATGGGGTTGCTCTGCAAATAGAATAAAGATCATTCTGACTATAGTTTATACCTGCTTTTGGATTGTGTCTTCCGGAAATGAGAGTCCTTAATGGGAAGCTGGTGTCACTTAAAAGGTGTTGGACGATATTAAGGACTCGACATTGATGTGGCTGGTGAACCATACAAAGTTCTCAATTCAATAATGGAGAGTTTAGCTTAGAAGTTTGACTTTTGTTATGTTGTTTTTTCGGTACCTTAGTTTTTTTCTTTTTGCTGTATGTAGCTTGGGGCGAGTCTTGGTTGCTTGCTGGGTCTCCCCAAGTTTCCCTTTTTTTGGTTAAATAAAGACAGACAGCCTTGCAAAAAAAATTATAATATTTGTACTTATATTTGGAGTTCTATTTATTTTGCAGTGTCTTTTGTTCTTTTATATCGGCTTTTTTTTCAAGGCTTGTATGAGAAATATGTTTTTGGTTGGGATCATATTCCATTAATAGTGTGTATGCTTGGTATGCTTGATCTATAACGCAGTAATAATAATAGTAATAATATTGAACTTTTAATAATTGGAATTTCTTTTTTTAACAACCAAGTTTTTCCCCTTATAAAACACTTTGAAATTTTGTTGTGTACTATAATAGCAACTTTTAATTTTTCATTATTATTACATGTATGTAATCTCAGTTACAAGAAGCATTTACTTTATACAATCCTTTTTCTCTTTTTATATATTGAGTTAACATGATTAATCTCATAAAAAGATAAATAATTAGTTTTCACCTATGGCCAGTTGTATATCGCTTTATCAACGTCTGTTAAATGACATAATTTACTTTGAGTAACCCGTGTAACACAAGGGTACTTAGACCAATAGTTTAATATTATGTTTTAAACTGCTTATGCATACACACACCTTTATATTCTTTAAAGTTTTTTTTTTATAAAAATGTTTTTGAATCTACAAGTTGTTCAATAACACATTATAATTATAAATAGTATAAAAACACAACATGGTTAATAATTCAACGAGTTGTTTATAAAGAAATCTTCAATGAGTTGTGATTTTTTTGCCGTATTCATGTATTTCAATCATTTCTTGCACTCTCTAACATTTTCGTTAATAATTCAACGTATATAATATTACAATTTTTACTTTACAGTTTTAAAGGACTTAGTTTTCCTGTTTAGCCACCCGTGTAACACACGGGAACTTAGACTAGTTAATTCTAATATAGAAGGAAATCAATCTTTCAAATTACATAGCAACTTAACTATCACATATATCAATAACTACTAATCTCATATGAATAAATTTGGTTTTCCTAATCTTTGTTTATCTTTATGAGAAGGTCCAAGACCATAAATGAGATAAATATCTATTTCGGTATCTGTAAACTGGGAATACTATTGGAATATCGGTTTGAAAAGATGGACGGTCCGACAATGCTAACAACCCAAGCTAGGGCTTGGGGCCTCTAAAAAATAGGGTTCCCATTTAAAAAAAAATTGTATAGCGTAATTGAAGTTTTCTAAAAATAGCTTATCTATATTTTCCTTTTTTTGAGAACAGCAAAGGCAAATCAGGGTTTTGACTTTTGAATTCTGAGAGTGTCACATCAAGAACAAACGAGACGGGGACAATTATTTGGGAACTCAATCGACGCATTCAGTTATGGGGTTTTCCAAGATTAAAGGGTTCAAATCGAATAATCAATCTATACTTCTGCTTCAATATTGATATATCGCTAACAACGCATGATTGACGCATTCAGTTATAAGGTATATGCTTTCCTATTAATGGCTATTGAACAACAAAATATGACCCTTATGTTTTCCTATTAAGTGTTGATAAAATTTCTAAGTTTTTTTTTTTTTAAATTAAACTTCATTAAAACAACCTCCGACCCAAACGGGCAAAAGGCCAACAACCAAACGCCCCCGACCCAAACGGGCAAAGGACCAATTACAACATATACATGGGATATTTACACCACTCCTTCCAACTTAAATATTTACAAGAAGATCTATTATTTAACCACTCAAAACCTCTCGATTTAATTTCTATCAAAATATCCTGCGTGCTTCTCCTGATCTGCTTAAAAACCAAATCATTCCTGCTTTTCCAAATACACCAACATGATATAATGACCAGCCCACTGATAATCTTCTTCGCCTTATTCCCTCCTTGAAAAGATATATTAGTATCCAATAAATCTTTGAATTCGAAGGCGTATATCGGTGGGATTTTGCACCAAACACTTATAGCCGTCCACACCCTAATAGCCACCTAACAAGCTGTGAATAAATGATCCACAGATTCCTCATACTCGTCGCAGAAAGGGCACATAACCGATAAAATTTCCACGTTCCTTCTTCTCAAGTTGACTCTGGTTGCAAGCCTATCCAAATTGCCTCTCCAAGCCATGATATTACATTTAATTGGGACCCATTTGCACCACTTGAAATTTGGAAGGTTGCTGCTCCCCCTATCAGAAATTATTGTCTTTTTTACTGAATTCACCGAGAAGCCATCCCGTCTGTCAATGTTCCAGATCCAAGAGTCCCTGTCGTTTGACAATTTTACCGTGTTAATAGCTTCTTTACATTCCTGCCATTCCTTAAGCTCCGCATTCGTCTCGGGTTGTCTAACCCAATTCCAAACATATACTCCATCATCTTCTCCCGTTTCAAATCTCTCTGAAACCCTGCAAGATTTATTTGAATCCAAAACAAACAAATGTGGCCATCTTTCCGCGAACGGGAGATCACCCATCCAGGTATCTAGCCAAAAATGGACATCCACCCCATTCCCCACTTTGCCCTTAATAACCCGATTAATACCTTTCCTGTTTAATTTTATTTTGGAGATCAGTTTCACAATGTTATTCCAGCATCCCGCGTACTTACCGTTTAAAGGGAGGAAGCTTATTTGATTGTTTTTACTATGACAAGCTTCCACCACTCTCCTCCACAAACTTTGACTTTCAACCCTATATCTCCATCCCCACTTATAGAGAAGCGCCTCATTGACTTCTTTGAGTCTGTTAATACCCAACCCCCCCCCTTTTTCTTGGGCCAAGTGACCCAATCCCAAGCCACCCAATTCATTTTGTTATTATCACCATTTCCCGCCCAAAGAAACTTTCTCATCTTAGCTTCAAGAGTCTTAACTATACCAACTGGAGCTTTATATAAAGAAAAGTAATATAAAGGGAGACTCTCCAGAACAGAGTTAATCAAAGTAAGTCTCCCCCCTATGGACATAGATTTAGCTTTCCAAACCGATAATCTTTTATCGAAAATTTCAACAATTGAACTCCAATTACTGATTCTATTCATGTTGCTCCCACCGTGATACCCAAGTAGATGTTGTTGTGATTGTTAATGGCCCTATTGAATACACAATGGCCTCCATAATTAAACAAAGATAATACAGGTATATGTAGATGTTGTTGTGATTGTTAATGGCCCTATTGAAGAACAAAATATAACCATGACTATCTTCTTTTATTTCACTAACTTTGGCTAAAAATCAAGTTGTAAACGAATGGGTTCTCACATATCATTTTTTTGTTCACATTTCATTGCCAAACCGTATACGATAAAATATTATATGCATGCAAATACATCTTGTGTAGTATTATTTACTCATGTGTATATTTGTACATATTTATATCTACGAGTATCTGAACACTAATTCATAACTCGACTAATATATACATACAAAGAGATCGGTATGTATTTTTGGTATATTATTAATAATGAAAATCCAATCATATCAGAGGTCTTAATAATATATCTTCATGATCGTCTTAAACTGAACCTCCACAATCAAGAGCTTTACGCTTGTCATCTTAAGCTATTGTTGGGAAAAGGTCCGGTATGTATTGTAGCATTCACAAGCAGGCATACATTTCTCCCTAACGTACTTACTATACAATGCACACACGTTTCATGAAGTACAAACATTTTAATAAAAGTTAAGAAATGGGTCATCAAAGATCATTCTACTTCTTACAATTTCTCCCTATAAATTTCTATTGTAGATGACACATTCAATATTTCAACTCATATAATTTTCCACTGATTGCTTTAGGGTAAATTACACTTTTCGTCCTTTACGTTTTTACCGGATTGCAACGGATAGCCTTTAACTTCAATAATTACAGTCACAATCCTTTATTTGATAAAACTATTACACCCTAGGTCCTTTGACACTACTAACCTAGTTAATTTTAAACGTTAAATGATGCATCATGGACTCCACATTTATGTCTTTTCATGATTCTTCCCCTTTGACTCTCTTCTCTCTCTCACAAATATCTCATAATTCTCTCTCTCAATTCCCTGATTCTCTGTTTCTCTGTCTAGTTTTTCTCCATCACCGTCACCATCACCATCATCATGCTACCACCACCACAACCCACATTGCCGCCAGTGCATGTCACTCCATCTCCCGAAACCACCACCCCAACTCAACCTCCGTATACCCCACCCCAACCTTGGTAACAACCACCATCTCCAGCAACAACCAACACCACCATCACATAAAACCACCTTCGACAACTACCACCACCACCACCAACGAAAACCACCACCGTCTAGATCTGTAACAGGTCTAGATCTGTAACAGATCTGGGAAATACTTACCCAGATCTGAAGGGCGCCATCAAATTGAACCGAGGGAAATCACAAGAACAGATCGAAGAAGGTGAAACTTGTTCGATTTCCCTATTTTTTTTTCTTCTATCATGTTGCTGGACTTTGGCTAAGCTTTTTGAAACAACTTATTGACTTATTGGCTTTTTGAAAAGTTATAAGGTTCAAAATGATGTTTGGCAATGAGGGTGTATGTGAGGGGGAAAAGCCAATAAGTCAATAAGTCACTCCATACTGACTTTTCCAAAAAGCCAATAAGTCAATAAGTTGTTTTGAAAAGCTTAGCCAAACATGCCCTTTAACATGGGCCACAAAAAAAGGATTTTATTTTTAAATTAGGATCTGAGTTTGAAAGTCGAATGCAATTTTTAATTGCTTCGATATCATATTTAATCTGTGTAAAATTAAATAAAGATTTGGATTTCAATGATATATTTTAGAAAAGTTGCAATTTTTAATTGCCATGGAAATTGTAAGGGTGGAGGGTATGGTTCAATCATTCTAGGGTGTTTGAGTCGTTCTCTACCCAATAATAGCATGTCATGTCAACTCCCCATTCTACTCCCTATTTTACACTCAATCACTAGGTATGGTTCAATCACTCTAGGGTGTTTGAGTTATATATTTTTTATTTCTAGAAATTATTCATAAATAAATAAAACATATTTTAATATAAATAAAGGTACTTTTAATTAAAAAAACACATTACATAAAATTAAATAAATAACATGACATTAAAATATAAAAATAAATTTAAAAAAAAACTAATTTAACTATTCGTCGTCGGAATCCGCCAAAAGGTGGGGTAAATCTTGTTCTCCAAGTTGCTCCACAAGATCATATTTTAGTCTATAATGCGTAACTTCATCAATGAGCTCGTTATAAACAGTGTCTTCGAAAACGGGCTCGACTGGAGGACCCCGAATATGTACCGGTGCAATCGTGTTTCCGTCGTCTTTTAGAATCATATTATGCATAATAATGCACGCATATACGACACTCCTAATTTTTTAACACTCATAGCACGCATCGGTCGATGAAGTATACGCCATTTTGCCTTTAAAACATAAAAACCCGCTCCACGTCTTTTCTTGCCGCCTCGTGTTGCCTCTTGAACTTCTTTTCTTTCACAATGTGAGGATACAGAAATGATTTCACAAACACGGACCAAGTAGGGAGATTCCATCGGTAAGATAGTATCCACGCTTGTACAAGTGGTTGTTCACGTAAAATGGGCATTTTGGTGCAGTTCCATTTCGTTCAGTAAGAAATAACGAAGATTGTTGGAGCACGTTGATGTCATTTTGTGAACCTGGTAGACCACAAAAAGCATGCCAAATCCACAAATCCTGAGAGGCCACCGCTTCGAGCATAACTGTTGTGTGGCCGTGATCCGGTTGCTAGTCCTTTCGGACATATTTAAATACTCGTCGTACTCGTCTGGAGCGTTACAGGTTGCTAGTTGCTTAATCGCCGACGTAACTTTTTGCATTGGTGTAAAACTCTTCTTCAAACTCGCATCCACGGTGTCTTGAAACCACGAGTTATTCGCTTTCACGTCACTCAAAATTTTTAAAAACAACCTTTTCGAAATACGAAACCTATGACGGAAAACCTCTTCGTTGAATACACGCTCCTCGAAAAAATAATCTCTCATAAGGTTTTTGTGACATTTCACTCGATCTCGACGGACATATTTCTTTTTTCTAGAAGTGCCCGTGTCTTCCAGTTCAGCGGCTTCGTTAATAAGATTTTGGTAAAAAAATTAAAATACTATCGCTCGAGGAAGAATCATCGTCTTCACTAATATCAATTGGAATGAATAGCGGTGGTATATCATCCATTGGAAAAATAGAAGAAGTGAATTTTTTTAGAAAATAGAGTTGGATGGAGAAGAAAATGGTGAAAAATGATGTTGAATGGTATTGTTTTTATAAGGAAAAGTTGTATTTTTTTATAACGGCTAGTTAACGGTCATATTCCCACTCAACCAATCCACTCAATCATCGGTGACTATACACCGATTCTCCCAAGTCACCGAACACCGAAATATGGGCGGTGTGGTTCACCAATCGGTGAATGCCATCCCCGAAGGAGGTCACCGAAACCATACGGACTCCCCTAAAGATGTATATCCTCTGATGTATATGCTCTGCTTTGGGAAGCGGAGTCCTTAAAAAATATTAGAATCGTGTTGCAGGTGTAAATATAACAACCCTCCAAAATATTCCGACACCCCTAATATAATTAAAATGCCCTTATATGTCTCAGTATGTACCCCGTATGTGAAAACCGAGCCTAAAATACCTTTAATTTTGCAAAAATAAAATAAAAACAAATTTCAAAGAGCTGTCGAGGGGGGCGTAGCCCTTGGCTACCTTCACGCGGGGAGCGACAGACCGGCTACGAGGCGACACCCGGAAGCTGCCACGTGTCGACACGTGGCGAAGCTAGACCGGTGACAGATCAAGGCTAGGGCCTACGGACCCTACTACGCGGGCCGCGTAGCCCTTGGCTACGTCTTATGCGGGCAGCGAGGGAAGGCGAAGGGTCACCTATAAATAGAGACCTTAAGCCTTTAGTTTACATTCGTTCAATTCTCGATCTCTCTCTATTTTCTGCATAGCAAATATAATTCTCGGGTATAATACCCCCTAATTAACGAAGTTCTACCCCGTTGTAAGTATTATAACCCCGGTTACGTATTAGATACTCTGCCCGATTGATCCAGGGTTTCGTAATGGCTGTCGTGGTTCTGCCCGACGTAGTCATTGGAATGTCGTCTCGGGGAGGGTATTGCAAATGTAAATATTCGGTTATTATACTAACACATGTGCATTTGTGTAATTAATAGATAACCACCAGGAAACCCTTAAAGGAAATCTAAGACAACAATGTGAGTAATCTCCTTTTTTTTGTAAACTGTTTTTACATAACCTTGAATATTTTACAATGCGTTTAAGCAGTGATTGAGTCTTTGTAGTTCTTCAATTACTGCCAGTATGTTGGGGTTTTGTATACAAAATGTGGAACACGTTACCATTGGACAAAGAGTTAGCTAATGTGTAATATGACCCAGCAGTCAGGATTGATAGTACTGAATGAGTAATTGTGTAGAAATAAACATTGTAATAGCTCTCAATACTGTTAAAAGATAAAATTCTTCTTGATTAAATTCGGATTCACTCACCAGTATTTCCCACTGACAAAATGTTTTTAAACGCGTTTCAGGTAACAAAATGTGAAAAGCCAACTAGAAGCCAGCTGGACAGCACTGAAGGCTTGGAAAAAGTGGCTATAAAAGTTACCTAAATAAAAGAAGATGTTTTATTTAAATAAAATGGGGTTTATCCCTATAAAACAGTTTGTAATGAAACTTGGGTTTTATCCCAATATATTTATAAAAGTGTGGTATTTACTCTGATAAAATATTTCCTAACTACGGTCCTGATGTAATTTCCGCTGCCAAAATGATAAACACCGATACCACTAAAACTGGTCTCGCGGCCGCCCGTTCCCGGGACAGATAGGGGACGGGGGTTGCGACAGAAGGTGGTATCAGAGCTAAGCCACTGATTCAGCCACAGAAGTGTTCTGCTGACACCAAGATATTATTCAAAATTGTTAGGAAATTAATTGTGGAAATACGTGCATATCTGTATTTTACTGTTATGTGTTATTTGACTATTTGTTAGTTTACAGTATGAGTGATAAAGGAACCTCCGACGCTTATCGACATTTGTCTGGCTCACCTAGGAGCGAAGGCACCTCTTCACAGCCTACCCTCTCAGGGTATTCAGCTGACAATGAAGAAGGGATATTCGTATTTAAGGCTCAGTCTGAAGAGCCATTCCCTCAGAAAAAAGAGAGGATGGTTCAGTAGGGGAGTACATGAGCGTAGGTGTCACACCCTGGCTTTGCGGAAGCGTGGTTAATTTTTGGTGTGACTTCTTAATACCATAGCTTAACCATAACAAGCTATATGAATTAAAAACCATGCAAGTCATCCATTAAGTTTTGAAAATCAAACACATTACCATTGTTTTAACATACAACCATAACCTTGTTCAGTAGACAAAACAACTTATAACATAACATAAACGTGGTTTAAGGACTGTGTCTTGTCTAGGAAAGAGACACATCCCCTAAACCCTGATGACTCCATGACAAGTGCAGCGGAAAACGTTCCATACCGTGCCAGATCCGTTTAATTTCCTGAAATACATGTGAGTTGAAAAATCAACAATAATGTTGAGCGAGTTCATGTGCAAGTGAGTAAGTAAAAACACTTGTAAGTATAAAAGTTTCCTGGTATGCAGCAGTGTAAGAGGACTTGTGATCACCAATGGTTTGCAAGGCCATTGGCATGTTGTGAAATGCAAGTAGGTAGACACAACCCTAGACGATTTTGCGTTGGTAACCAAGTCACTCCAGGTCCGTTCTGTTAGTCCTCCGAGAGGCCTGTTCTGTTGGGCCTGGAGCTGGGCTCGCTACACCCAGATAGATCTACCGCTCGAGTCCCTCGGTGTTCTAACTACCCATTCACATGATCTAAACCTCCTTACGTAAATCATACCGTGTATAAAGTACTTGTAAACAAAGTAACATGTATTTCACCCCCGCAGTTAAGAAAACTGAAAAACAGTTAGAGAAAAGGGGGACATGAACTCACAGTGAATGCGCGTCTCTACCAAGTGTCTCCAATACAGTAAGCTGTGCAACGACCTACAAGTGCTAATTCTATTAGACGGACGGCCGTGCTTTAGCTTTAAAGTTTAAGTCTTTGGGGAAATAGTTAGACAACTATTTCGTGTTTATGTTCCGTGTACACTTGGTAGTTATGCTTCTCCCCAAGGATGGGGGATACAATACATGTGCGTAAGTTACGTTTATCAATCTTGTGGTAATGTAATTACCGGTGTAACTTATGTGTTGATGTGGAAGCGTTCGCAAAGTTTTGGAATCATTAACGCTTGTAAATATTATTTTTACTCTAAAATAATATTTATGTATTTTCACAAAATAATCATAAACAGTGTTGTGACAAATATATTTATCACGTTAATCTTTATGAAAATCCCACCTCCGAATATTTAGTAATTAAAGTCATGGCGAAATTTTATGTTTCGAAAATATGTCGAAAATAGTTCTAACACTTGTTGTATAAATAATCTAAGTGTTAGGTTTTTAGGAAAATTTCGCCAGAGTTTCCTCTGTAACTGGAGGTGGCCACGCTTTCAAGCGTATCATTTTCTTTTAACAAATCAATCAACAACTTCTTTATTCAATCAAACAATTTCCGACACATCAAACTAGTCGATAAGTATGTAAATCGCATAATCGCATGAACTTGCAGTTTTTCCGAATCCATGGTGTAAATCCCCTTTATATATGTAGATCTTTATATAAAGTAGCTTTATTCTTGTAAAAACCTTGTGACTAGAGAAATCCGTCTTTACAACTTCTAGTCATTTTTCCCAAAAATAGTTATTTGTCGGATCTTTTCATTTCACAAGTGTCTACACACTTGTGGTTTATAAAATCGTGTTTGTTAGTGTAAGATCCTTTCTTTAAAATACATGGTTTCTTAAATGTGTGGTTCTTCAAAAATACCACTTGCGGATACGTAGATCCGCTAGTTTTAAACACCGTTGTACAAGTTAAATTACTTTTACACAAGTAAGATATTTTTACACAAGTTCATGTATCGTGTGTGGTAGAGTTTCACCTTTTAACCCTTGTGTTAACTAAAAACGAGCTTATGTGAAGATCCAAGATCTTACAAATTCGGGTTAAACGGTGTTCCGAGCTACCACATCATAGATCGGGTCTCAATAATCACATATTTCAAGTCCTACGACTTTTACACAAGTTGTATGTCTTTAACCACCATTTTAAGTATTTTTTGTAGACTTTTGATCATCATCTTTCATTTTAACGAGATTCAACCGACAATATTCCTTTTAACCACCTTAGATAAGCTTAAAAACAAGTTTTAAGTGTTATACCTCTAGCTCAAGGCTAGGGAAGAATCCTGACGAAAAAGTGATAAAAGCTAACGGTAGAGGTCCTTCGTGTTCCGAGTGCACCAAAGCTCCTAATACGTGACCCGTGAAGCTTGAATGATCTTGGAATGGGGTGAACAAGAACCGAAAATGGGTGGGTGCTTGTAAGGGGGTTCGGCCGAGAGTGGATAGGGAGGGAGAGAGTATGTTGTGGTGAGTGGTGTTTAGTGAAAATGATCATGTGATTAGTGGTGTTATTTATAGACAATTCTAGGTGTTATTACCCATTGGTCAATATGTCCCCTAGATATTAATCATCTAAGATTAACTAAATCAAACTTGTACAAACATGTCCCCCATACAAGGGGACGGTTAGGGAAATGGGGGGGGGGGGGGGTTAGTTCAATCCAAACTAGATTAGTTAGGGTGGTTATGTTAAATAGGTTAAGTTAAATATTTAACCTTGTTAGTAATATGTTACACGTTATGGCGGGTGTTAGGGTAATCAGGGACCCTAACTGGCTCAGAAAAATATAAATAGTGAAAATAGTAATATTTTCATGTTCCGGGTAAAGTCCGGGTGTTCAGTTGGATAGTAATCCGTTAAAGCCTTTTGTAACGCTTTAAAGTGTTGTTATTAACATTTTTAGTGACACAATTTGTTTTCCCGACACTTTGGAAAGTGTCTAGTAATATTTTCTCATGTCCTGGCACTTTATTAGTCAGCTAGAAGCTGGTTTATTTATTAAAGTGCTGTGTTTGGTACTTAAAGTACGTTTTAGGCACATCCGAATCAGTGTATCTTATTCCTAGAGACGCATTACCACAACCCTTATATCCCTACACTCACTACCAGTGTAGCCAAAATATATGAGGCTCTTAACAGGCCTTAGAGGCAGTGTCTGCCTGATGCTGGTTATATCAGCATGTTTATTGTGTACCCGTTTAGTGCTACTGTGCTTTTTGTGCATCATGTTTGTCACTAGGGTTCAGCATGTAAATAATGTAGTGACAGCAAATAAAGTATGATGCAAGTAAGTGCATGTATCAGTATGCAGGTAGCAGTTCATCAGCTAGTTCAATCAAGCACAGTAATTAAGCAGTAATTAATCAGTAATTAAGTTGTACGGATACCTGGTTTAGTGCGGGTTGTCACATTCTCCCCCCGTTAAATAAATTTCGTCCCGAAATTTAAGTTCTGCTTGTAGAAGCAGGGTTCTTAGGAAATAAGTGGGGGTATTTCTCTTTCATCCGGTCCTCACGTTCCCAGGTGAATTCAGGACCATGTCTGGCATTCCAACGAACTTTGACGAGTTTGACACTGCTCCGGCGGGTCTTGTTAACTTTCCAATCTGTGACCTCAACAGGTTCTTCAACGAAGTGGAGCGTGTCGTCAATATGAATCTCGTCGATGGGAATGGCAACGTCAATTTGAGTTGGACTTTTCTTTAGATTGGATACATGAAATGTATCGTGAACACCATTCAGTTCAGCAGGTAGGTCCAACTTGTATGCTACAGTTCCAATTCTTTCCAGAATTCTGAAAGGACCAATGTAGCGCGGATTCAACTTCCCACGCTTCCCAAAGCGTGCCACCCCCTTCCAGGGTGAAACTTTCAATAACACCATTTCACCAACTTGGAAATCCACATGTTTCCGGTTTGGATCCGCGTAGGCCTTTTGCCTGTGGCGAGCAGCTTCGATGCGTTTAAGTATTTGCGCAATTTTGTCTGTCGTCTCTTGGACGATCTCGGGACCAGCAAGCTGCCTATCACCTGCGTCAGACCAACATAGTGGTGATCGGCACTTGCGTCCGTATAGGGCCTCAAATGGCGCGACACCAATACTGGTGTAGTAGCTGTTGTTGTATGAAAATTCGACCAAGGGTAAGTGTTTATCCCAGCTACCTCCCAAATCCATAACACATGCCCTCAGCATGTCTTCCAAAGTTTGTATCGTTCGCTCGCTCTGGCCGTCAGTTTGCGGATGGAACGCAGTGCTCAGATTCAATTGTGAGCCAAAAGATTCTTGGAAAGATTGCCATATTCTTGACACAAACCTTCCGTCTCTATCAGAGATGATCGAGAGTGGTACTCCATGACGTGCTACGATCTCTCTCAAGTAAATTTCCGCAAGTTTACTAGTACTGTCTTTCTCCTTGATTGGCAGAAAGTGTGCGGACTTTGTTAGGCGGTCAACAATCACCCAAATCATATCATGGCCTCTTGGCGTTCTTGGCAGTTTCGTAACAAAATCCATTGAGATTTGTTCCCACTTCCACTTGGGAATCTCAGGTTGTTGCAGAAGTCCCGAAGGCTTCTGGTATTCCGCCTTGACCTTAGCGCACGTTAAACATTTGCTCACGTAAACAGCAACGTCGCTTTTCATCCTAGGCCACCAATAGTAATTTTTGAGATCTTGGTACATCTTATCCGATCCAGGGTGGATAGAGTACCGTGACTTGTGCGCTTCGTCGAAAATAACTTCCCTTAATCCACCAAACAGAGGAACCCAAATCCTTTTCTCAAAACATAACGTTCCTTCCTCGTTTGGTACCAAAAGCTTCTCCATTCCACGGAGATATTCTTCCTCAAGGTTTCCTCCTTGAGAGCTTCCTTTTGTGTGGCACGAATGCGCGAGGAAAGATCGGTTCGTATGATCATTTCCAAAGCTCTAACCCTTAGGGGTTTGATTCTTTCCTTACGACTTAGGGCATCGGCGACTACATTCGCCTTCCCTGGGTGATACTTTATCTTGCAGTCGTAGTCGTTCAGTAACTCAACCCATCGTCTTTGCCTCATATTCAACTCTTTCTGGTTGAATATATGCTGTAGGCTTTTATGATCTGTGAAGATTATGCACTTCGTACCATACAGGTAGTGTCTCCAGATCTTTAAAGCGAAAACCACTGCGCCAAGCTCTAAATCGTGGGTGGTATAGTTCTTCTCGTGCACTTTCAGTTGGCGTGATGCGTAAGCAATAACCTTTTGGCGTTGCATCAACACACAACCCAAACCTTGACGCGATGCGTCGCAGTATACCATGAAGTCATCAGTACCTTCTGGTAGAGCTAAGATTGGCGCGTTACAAAGCTTGTCCTTCAATATCTGAAACGCTTCTTCCTGTTTGATTCCCCAATCAAACTTCTTATCTTTCTGGGTCAGGAGCGTCAATGGTTGAGCG
This sequence comes from Helianthus tuberosus, assembly GCA_030545235.1. NCBI lineage: Eukaryota > Viridiplantae > Streptophyta > Magnoliopsida > Asterales > Asteraceae > Helianthus > Helianthus tuberosus. The sequence continues at coordinate 48,672 of JARYGA010002449.1, forward strand.
ATTTTCGAGAAATCCTCGATGAACCTTCGATAGTAGCCAGCCAAACCCAAGAATTGTCGAATCTCGGTTGGCGTTGAAGGCGTTTCCCAATTCTTGATTGCCTCGATCTTTGTGGGATCAACATGAATTCCATCCCCATTAACCACATGTCCAAGAAACTGGACTTCGCGTAGCCAAAACTCGCACTTGGAGAACTTGGCATACAGCTGTTCCTTCTTTAGCAGCTCCAAAGTAGCTCTTAGATGCTGTTCGTGTTCAGCCTTTGTCCTTGAATAAATCAAGATATCGTCGATGAATACAATCACGAACTTGTCCAAGTATGGCTTGCAAACCCTATTCATCAAGTCCATAAAGATTGCAGGTGCGTTTGTCAAACCAAATGGCATAACGAGGAACTCGTAGTGTCCATAACAAGTTCGGAAGGCTGTTTTCGGGATACTTTCCTCCTGTATCCTTAATTGATGGTATCCAGATCGAAGATCGATCTTAGAGTAAAAGCTTGAACCTTGAAGTTGGTCGAACAGATCGTCGATTCTTGGCAGATGATATCTATCCTCGATCGTTAGCTTATTCAGTTCTCGGTAGTTGATGTTTATTGAAAATCATCGTCCTCCTTTTTGATGGGTAAAAGATGGGATTACCCCAAAAGGAAATTTTGGTCTGTTATCTTCCTTCTCTAACCATTGCTAACATTTCTCTGTCAGTCCTTGCATCTCCGAAAATGTAAGTTGCTGTGATGCATCGACTACGGGTGCAGTGCCCGGAATTAAGTCGACGCGGGATTCGACAAATCGTGAGGAGATGATTCCGGCAAGTCTTCGAGGAAGACTTCGGGGTATTCTCCAATCACAAGGATATCTTCGAGTTTTGGTTCTTTGACTTCCTTTTCCACAACATGAGCCAAGAATGCAACACATCCTCTGTGCGAGAATTTTCGGGTATTCTTAGTCTGATAATCCGTAGGAGCGTATCCTGCTCCATGAGTCACGATAATTTCTTCGTTCGTTTTCGGGGCGCGGATGACAATCTCCGCATGGTTGTTCGTCAACCAGTCCATCCCAATCATCACGTCGAAGCTTCCAAACTCGACTGGCAATAGATCTTGCGTAAACTTACGATCTCCGGGTTCTATCGTGCCGATTCCAGTTACTGCGTTGACTTCCACTAGCTTCCCCCAAGTTAGTTCTAATGGGTACTGGAATAATTACTCACTCGCTACGTAAACCAATTATGTCCTTGAATACTAGAATTGTGAATCGTAAAATTTGCAACAGCAGTTGGCAATACAGATGCATAATATTGAGTAATGTGGGACGTACCGCTATCCATGCTTGGATTCCTGGCGTGCCTCCCTAGCTCCGACGGGGAGCTTTCATCCTTGCGCCTGATTGTCTTCGGGCAATATCTTCTGAAATGCTTTTTGCTTCCACAGTTTAAACATCCTCGAGCACGCTTCTGTTCATCACTCATTCTGCCTTGACAATTATCGTTGTCGTTGTCCCCTTCGTGATTCTCACTACCGTCCTGGCCCCCATTACTAAGTTTAGTATTTTGCCAACAAGTTTCCTTGACATGTCCCACCTTGCCACAGTTACCACAATTTCCATATTTGCATCGCCCGACATGATAACGTAAACAATTGTCGCACTTAGGTAGGATACCCTTGTAATCTTTTCCCTGTGGGCGACTTCCAAAACCACCACGGTTATTATCTTTATTCCCAATTCCTCCTTGGCCTCCCCGACCGGCAGGGGCCCAACAAGTGTCCTTCAAGTGACCACGTTTCCCACATACTTCGCATGTTTTCAGTCCACATTGGCCAGAATGATGACGCTGGCATGTGTTACACTTGGGCAGAGTGCCCATATAACCCTTTCCTTTGTTCTCATTATTCGTTCGGGTACCTTCAGTGAGCTTCCTTTTGTTCTTTCCGGATGACTCTACCTGAGTCTCCTTGTCCGGGTCTGCAAGTTTTTCTAGTCTAATTGCCTCCGTAGCGAGTGCCAAACCCATCTTACTTGCAGCATCAGTTGTTGGTGGCGTTGATGTTGTCATCAAGCTCAAGACTTGAGGCGCCAGTTCCCAAATGAATTGTTCCAATTTCTTCAGTTCTGGTTTTACCAGGTATGGAACAATTTGTGACAGATCATGAAGTCGTTGCACGTACTCCAACACCTTCGGACCTTCCATCATTAGGCTCCGAAATTCATCTTCCCACTTCTGGGTTTCCGTGTGGGGGCAATACTTCTTATGCATCATTCCTTTCAACTCATCCCAAGTTAACGCGCATGCTGTAGTTAGGCCCATCATTCGAACCTGAAGATTCCACCATAATCGAGCTCCATCTTGAAACAACTCAGAAACGTATGGGACTTGTTGTTCTGGCGTACAACCACTCATTCGAAAGACGGATTCCATACATTCAATCCATTTTACAAAAGCTATGGCACCTCCAGTGCCGTCGAACTTCGGAGGCTTGTATTTGAGGAAGCGCCAGTAGGAACAACCGTTATTTCCTGAGGTACCTCTGATAGGTTCGGAGCGTAGGGCCTCGTGCTGTGCTATAGCTGCAGCAATTATCTCTTGAAGTTCTGCCTCAGAGGTGGGCATGCGCATTTCGCGTCTTGGCGGCATCTTCTAAAAGATGTTTCACATAGGTTAGGTCATAGCAAGTGAAGTGTACGTATGCATTCAACAATACTAACACATAACATCTCATGTTATCAACAAGTCAATCACATAACCCCTTATGTTATAGGACATAAACAATAGATTGAACATCGCATGTGATGAGAGTACTGCGATTGTATTGCCACAATTCGAGACCACAATGTAAAGCTTACAAGTACACCACTATATCATACTACATCAATGACTTAGTAGGGGACGACCCTAGACAAGTCGTGCGATCGCTGGACATGTTCAGGAGTCTCTGGTTCGTCCTTTCTCAAATTTCAGGACTCCACGTCAAGTTTCTGAATTTCTGTCCTAAAACCACATTTCTTCTCAATCGTTTCCTTGAGCTCGTCCCAGCTCAGTGTATAAGCAGTGTCTGTGCCAAGGGTCTGAACCTGGAGGTTCCATTAAGAGAGTGTGTCATCTAGAAATATCCCTGAGATGTAGGTAACACTCTGTTGGGGCGAACAGTTACTCATTCTTAGAGTGGAGTCGGTCTTTTCGGACCAACGAACAAATGCAACGGTGCCTCCGGTTCCGACAAAGTTCAAAGGCTTGCAGTTCAGGAACTGTTTATAGGTGCAGCCAGTTGGAGGGTTATCTCCAGTAATGCCATCGTTGTACTTAGAGTGGAGGGCTTCATGTCGTGCATTTATCTGTGAGATGCGTTCTTGCAGCTCGGCTTCTGTCCTTGGCAACGTACTGGTGCTTGTGTCACGTCTGGGTGACATCCCCTTTTTGTTGAAATAGTGTGAAGCGGGTTGGACAACGTTCAATTGTCTATGAGGTATATATAGCAACGTAAGCCATCATGTAATCACCCAATTTCACACGCAAATATACTCACTGTATACGTGGGGAAGTAAACTTCTGAGCCTTCACATAGGCTTGCCAATTTGGCTTGTTGCTTGTAATAGAATGAACTCGAGGCTACATCGCCTTGGTCATTCGTGTTTAGGTTATTTCCTGCTGTATTGGTTATCGTTAGCTTGGCCTGCAGAGTCCACCAGGATTCCTGTGCACTACAATTCGTTATTACGTGGGCCCCCGTAATAATAAATTGTCTTGCACAGTTACCCCAAATTTTCTCTTATCCAAGCAGATGATCAATCAAGGAGCAACAGCCGGTGCATTGGCATGAACAGGGTCATACTCCAATGCGGGGTCAGGAGCAACGCCTGGCTCAGGGGCCACGGCTAGCTCCGAATCAAAAACTCCATCTCAAAATCAGCTGGATCAACAATCACAGAGGTTACAGGATCCCCAAGGGCTGGTCTAAGTGCATGAACTCAATGTCATGGTCTGGATCAACACCAGGCGGAAAAACAGGATTGTCCTCAATATCGCGATCAAACTCAAAACTGTGTGCGGGATCCGGTGCAGCTGGTGATGCCATATCAGGGTCGGCGTCGTGTAAGTAGTGCAGCATTCCCTGTATGTGCGAAGATGCGGATGTCAGAGACTCAAATGAGTCTGGGATAGGGGAAGGAGTTTCCCCTACAGGAGTGTCCGCATGCAGTAGTCTAATGCTAGCAGCGAGAGGGCCTTGCCCTCAAGTGGGTCCTCCTCTTAATAGTTCGACATCGTCTTCAGAGGCAATGTCGGGGGCATATCAACAACGAGATAAGCGGCAAGGGGCACAGGAGCAGGGATCACCGCCAGTGGCAAATTCCCAACAAGATGGCCATCAGTAGGCTCTGCTACGACTTCAGGCAGTGCACTAAGGGCTGAAAGTCGTCATTGTCTGTGCCGGTAGTATCAGAAATGTACACCTCGTGCCTTGTTGAACTATGTCGTCTGATACTATGGTCATGGGGTTCGTAGTGCCCATCTTTCTAGTACTTGATGAAAGCATAACGTTTGTAACACAAACACATATACGTATAATAATCAATCATATAATCAGTTAATCACATAAGTCACCAAGTAAGGTATCACATACTTCTCCTAGTCTTACTAGCCAATTTCATCCAGTCTACAAGACTGCTCTATCCTTCACTTAAACCAAACCTCGATCCTCCAGACCGATCCTCAGCCCTCCAAGCTGAGCCTTTTCTTCCTAGCCTTGCTAGCCCACTACCTCGGTCACCTAGACCGAGCCTCGATCCTCCAGATCGAACCTATAATAAACCAATGTGCTCAACTACCTTGATCACCTCGGTCCTCCAGACCGATCCTCAGCCCTCCAAGCTGAGCCTATAAATAAATAAAATGTGCTCAACATTTGTTTGTAAAAAGTTTTGGATCTGGACTTAAGTGGTATGCAGAAAAATGTTTTCGTGAGAGCCCTAGTGATCATAGTCTAGACTCGAGAAAGAATCCTAGTTCGCTATGATCAGAGCTCTGATACCAAGCTGTCACACCCTGGCTTTGCGGAAGCGTGGTTAATTTTTGGTGTGACTTCTTAATACCATAGCTTAACCATAACAAGCTATATGAATTAAAAACCATGCAAGTCATCCATTAAGTTTTGAAAATCAAACACATTACCATTGTTTTAACATACAACCATAACCTTGTTCAGTAGACAAAACAACTTATAACATAACATAAACGTGGTTTAAGGACTGTGTCTTGTCCAGGAAAGAGACACATCCCCTAAACCCTGATGACTCCATGACAAGTGCAGCGGAAAACGTTCCATACCGTGCCAGATCCGTTTAATTTCCTGAAATACATGTGAGTTGAAAAATCAACAATAATGTTGAGCGAGTTCATGTGCAAGTGAGTAAGTAAAAACACTTGTAAGTATAAAAGTTTCCTGGTATGCAGCAGTGTAAGAGGACTTGTGATCACCAATGGTTTGCAAGGCCATTAGCATGTTGTGAAATGCAAGTAGGTAGACACAACCCTAGCCGATTTTGCGTTGGCAACCAAGTCACTCCAGGTCCGTTCTGTTAGTCCTCCGAGAGGCCTGTTCTGTTGGGCCTGGAGCTGGGCTCGCTACACCCAGATAGATCTACCGCTCGAGTCCCTCGGTGTTCTAACTACCCATTCACATGATCTAAACCTCCTTACGTAAATCATACCGTGTATAAAGTACTTGTAAACAAAGTAACATGTATTTCACCCCCGCAGTTAAGAAAACTGAAAAACAGTTAGAGAAAAGGGGGACATGAACTCACAGTGAATGCGTGTCTCTACCAAGTGTCTCCAATACAGTAAGCTGTGCAACGACCTACAAGTGCTAATTCTATTAGACGGACGGCCGTGCTTTAGCTTTAAAGTTTAAGTCTTTGGGGAAATAGTTAGACAACTATTTCGTGTTTATGTTCCGTGTACACTTGGTAGTTATGCTTCTCCCCAAGGATGGGGGATACAATACATGTGCGTAAGTTACGTTTATCAATCTTGTGGTAATGTAATTACCGGTGTAACTTATGTGTTGATGTGGAAGCGTTCGCAAAGTTTTGGAATCATTAACGCTTGTAAATATTATTTTTACTCTAAAATAATATTTATGTATTTTCACAAAATAATCATAAACAGTGTTGTGACAAATATATTTATCACGTTAATCTTTATGAAAATCCCACCTCCGAATATTTAGTAATTAAAGTCATGGCGAAATTTTATGTTTCGAAAATATGTCGAAAATAGTTCTAACACTTGTTGTATAAATAATCTAAGTGTTAGGTTTTTAGGAAAATTTCGCCAGAGTTTCCTCTGTAACTGGAGGTGGCCACGCTTTCAAGCGTATCATTTTCTTTTAACAAATCAATCAACAACTTCTTTATTCAATCAAACAATTTCCGACACATCAAACTAGTCGATAAGTATGTAAATCGCATAATCGCATGAACTTGCAGTTTTTCCGAATCCATGGTGTAAATCCCCTTTATATATGTAGATCTTTATATAAAGTAGCTTTATTCTTGTAAAAACCTTGTGACTAGAGAAATCCGTCTTTACAACTTCTAGTCATTTTTCCCAAAAATAGTTATTTGTCGGATCTTTTCATTTCACAAGTGTCTACACACTTGTGGTTTATAAAATCGTGTTTGTTAGTGTAAGATCCTTTCTTTAAAATACATGGTTTCTTAAATGTGTGGTTCTTCAAAAATACCACTTGCGGATACGTAGATCCGCTAGTTTTAAACACCGTTGTACAAGTTAAATTACTTTTACACAAGTAAGATATTTTTACACAAGTTCATGTATCGTGTGTGGTAGAGTTTCACCTTTTAACCCTTGTGTTAACTAAAAACGAGCTTATGTGAAGATCCAAGATCTTACAAAGTCGGGTTAAACGGTGTTCCGAGCTACCACATCATAGATCGGGTCTCAATAATCACATATTTCAAGTCCTACGACTTTTACACAAGTTGTATGTCTTTAACCACCATTTTAAGTATTTTTTGTAGACTTTTGATCATCATCTTTCATTTTAACGAGATTCAACCGACAATATTCCTTTTAACCACCTTAGATAAGCTTAAAAACAAGTTTTAAGTGTTATACCTCTAGCTCAAGGCTAGGGAAGAATCCTGACGAAAAAGTGGTGGATAAAAGCTAACGGTAGAGGTCCTTCGTGTTCCGAGTGCACCAAAGCTCCTAATACGTGACCCGTGAAGCTTGAATGATCTTGGAATGGGGTGAACAAGAACCGAAAATGGGTGGGTGCTTGTAAGGGGGTTCGGCCGAGAGTGGATAGGGAGGGAGAGAGTATGTTGTGGTGAGTGGTGTTTAGTGAAAATGATCATGTGATTAGTGGTGTTATTTATAGACAATTCTAGGTGTTATTACCCATTGGTCAATATGTCCCCTAGATATTAATCATCTAAGATTAACTAAATCAAACTTGTACAAACATGTCCCCCATACAAGGGGACGGTTAGGGAAATGGGGGGGGGGGGGGGTTAGTTCAATCCAAACTAGATTAGTTAGGGTGGTTATGTTAAATAGGTTAAGTTAAATATTTAACCTTGTTAGTAATATGTTACACGTTATGGCGGGTGTTAGGGTAATCAGGGACCCTAACTGGCTCAGAAAAATATAAATAGTGAAAATAGTAATATTTTCATGTTCCGGGTAAAGTCCGGGTGTTCAGTTGGATAGTAATCCGTTAAAGCCTTTTGTAACGCTTTAAAGTGTTGTTATTAACATTTTTAGTGACACAATTTGTTTTCCCGACACTTTGGAAAGTGTCTAGTAATATTTTCTCATGTCCTGGCACTTTATTAGTCAGCTAGAAGCTGGTTTATTTATTAAAGTGTTGTGTTTGGTACTTAAAGTACGTTTTAGGCACATCCGAATCAGTGTATCTTATTCCTAGAGACGCATTACCACAACCCTTATATCCCTACACTCACTACCAGTGTAGCCAAAATATATGAGGCTCTTAACAGGCCTTAGAGGCAGTGTCTGCCTGATGCTGGTTATATCAGCATGTTTATTGTGTACCCGTTTAGTGCTACTGTGCTTTTTGTGCATCATGTTTGTCACTAGGGTTCAGCATGTAAATAATGTAGTGACAGCAAATAAAGTATGATGCAAGTAAGTGCATGTATCAGTATGCAGGTAGCAGTTCATCAGCTAGTTCAATCAAGCACAGTAATTAAGCAGTAATTAATCAGTAATTAAGTTGTACGGATACCTGGTTTAGTGCGGGTTGTCACATTCTCCCCCCGTTAAATAAATTTCGTCCCGAAATTTAAGTTCTGCTTGTAGAAGCAGGGTTCTTAGGAAATAAGTGGGGGTATTTCTCTTTCATCCGGTCCTCACGTTCCCAGGTGAATTCAGGACCATGTCTGGCATTCCAACGAACTTTGACGAGTTTGACACTGCTCCGGCGGGTCTTGTTAACTTTCCAATCTGTGACCTCAACAGGTTCTTCAACGAAGTGGAGCGTGTCGTCAATATGAATCTCGTCGATGGGAATGGCAACGTCAATTTGAGTTGGACTTTTCTTTAGATTGGATACATGAAATGTATCGTGAACACCATTCAGTTCAGCAGGTAGGTCCAACTTGTATGCTACAGTTCCAATTCTTTCCAGAATTCTGAAAGGACCAATGTAGCGCGGATTCAACTTCCCACGCTTCCCAAAGCGTGCCACCCCCTTCCAGGGTGAAACTTTCAATAACACCATTTCACCAACTTGGAAATCCACATGTTTCCGGTTTGGATCCGCGTAGGCCTTTTGCCTGTGGCGAGCAGCTTCGATGCGTTTAAGTATTTGCGCAATTTTGTCTGTCGTCTCTTGGACGATCTCGGGACCAGCAAGCTGCCTATCACCTGCGTCAGACCAACATAGTGGTGATCGGCACTTGCGTCCGTATAGGGCCTCAAATGGCGCGACACCAATACTGGTGTAGTAGCTGTTGTTGTATGAAAATTCGACCAAGGGTAAGTGTTTATCCCAGCTACCTCCCAAATCCATAACACATGCCCTCAGCATGTCTTCCAAAGTTTGTATCGTTCGCTCGCTCTGGCCGTCAGTTTGCGGATGGAACGCAGTGCTCAGATTCAATTGTGAGCCAAAAGATTCTTGGAAAGATTGCCATATTCTTGACACAAACCTTCCGTCTCTATCAGAGATGATCGAGAGTGGTACTCCATGACGTGCTACGATCTCTCTCAAGTAAATTTCCGCAAGTTTACTAGTACTGTCTTTCTCCTTGATTGGCAGAAAGTGTGCGGACTTTGTTAGGCGGTCAACAATCACCCAAATCATATCATGGCCTCTTGGCGTTCTTGGCAGTTTCGTAACAAAATCCATTGAGATTTGTTCCCACTTCCACTTGGGAATCTCAGGTTGTTGCAGAAGTCCCGAAGGCTTCTGGTATTCCGCCTTGACCTTAGCGCACGTTAAACATTTGCTCACGTAAACAGCAACGTCGCTTTTCATCCTAGGCCACCAATAGTAATTTTTGAGATCTTGGTACATCTTATCCGATCCAGGGTGGATAGAGTACCGTGACTTGTGCGCTTCGTCGAAAATAACTTCCCTTAATCCACCAAACAGAGGAACCCAAATCCTTTTCTCAAAACATAACGTTCCTTCCTCGTTTGGTACCAAAAGCTTCTCCATTCCACGGAGATATTCTTCCTCAAGGTTTCCTCCTTGAGAGCTTCCTTTTGTGTGGCACGAATGCGCGAGGAAAGATCGGTTCGTATGATCATTTCCAAAGCTCTAACCCTTAGGGGTTTGATTCTTTCCTTACGACTTAGGGCATCGGCGACTACATTCGCCTTCCCTGGGTGATACTTTATCTTGCAGTCGTAGTCGTTCAGTAACTCAACCCATCGTCTTTGCCTCATATTCAACTCCTTCTGGTTGAATATATGCTGTAGGCTTTTGTGATCTGTGAAGATTATGCACTTCGTACCATACAGGTAGTGTCTCCAGATCTTTAAAGCGAAAACCACTGCGCCAAGCTCTAAATCGTGGGTGGTATAGTTCTTCTCGTGCACTTTCAGTTGGCGTGATGCGTAAGCAATAACCTTTTGGCGTTGCATCAACACACAACCCAAACCTTGACGCGATGCGTCGCAGTATACCATGAAGTCATCAGTACCTTCTGGTAGAGCTAAGATTGGCGCGTTACAAAGCTTGTCCTTCAATATCTGAAACGCTTCTTCCTGTTTGATTCCCCAATCAAACTTCTTATCTTTCTGGGTCAGGAGCGTCAATGGTTGAGCGATTTTCGAGAAATCCTCGATGAACCTTCGATAGTAGCCAGCCAAACCCAAGAATTGTCGAATCTCGGTTGGCGTTGAAGGCGTTTCCCAATTCTTGATTGCCTCGATCTTTGTGGGATCAACATGAATTCCATCCCCATTAACCACATGTCCAAGAAACTGGACTTCGCGTAGCCAAAACTCGCACTTGGAGAACTTGGCATACAGCTGTTCCTTCTTTAGCAGCTCCAAAGTAGCTCTTAGATGCTGTTCGTGTTCAGCCTTTGTCCTTGAATAAATCAAGATATCGTCGATGAATACAATCACGAACTTGTCCAAGTATGGCTTGCAAACCCTATTCATCAAGTCCATAAAGATTGCAGGTGCGTTTGTCAAACCAAATGGCATAACGAGGAACTCGTAGTGTCCATAACAAGTTCGGAAGGCTGTTTTCGGGATACTTTCCTCCTGTATCCTTAATTGATGGTATCCAGATCGAAGATCGATCTTAGAGTAAAAGCTTGAACCTTGAAGTTGGTCGAACAGATCGTCGATTCTTGGCAGATGATATCTATCCTCGATCGTTAGCTTATTCAGTTCTCGGTAGTTGATGTTTATTGAAAATCATCGTCCTCCTTTTTGATGGGTAAAAGATGGGATTACCCCAAAAGGAAATTTTGGTCTGTTATCTTCCTTCTCTAACCATTGCTAACATTTCTCTGTCAGTCCTTGCATCTCCGAAAATGTAAGTTGCTGTGATGCATCGACTACGGGTGCAGTGCCCGGAATTAAGTCGACGCGGGATTCGACAAATCGTGAGGAGATGATTCCGGCAAGTCTTCGAGGAAGACTTCGGGGTATTCTCCAATCACAAGGATATCTTCGAGTTTTGGTTCTTTGACTTCCTTTTCCACAACATGAGCCAAGAATGCAACACATCCTCTGTGCGAGAATTTTCGGGTATTCTTAGTCTGATAATCCGTAGGAGCGTATCCTGCTCCATGAGTCACGATAATTTCTTCGTTCGTTTTCGGGGCGCGGATGACAATCTCCGCATGGTTGTTCGTCAACCAGTCCATCCCAATCATCACGTCGAAGCTTCCAAACTCGACTGGCAATAGATCTTGCGTAAACTTACGATCTCCGGGTTCTATCGTGCCGATTCCAGTTACTGCGTTGACTTCCACTAGCTTCCCCCAAGTTAGTTCTAATGGGTACTGGAATAATTACTCACTCGCTACGTAAACCAATTATGTCCTTGAATACTAGAATTGTGAATCGTAAAATTTGCAACAGCAGTTGGCAATACAGATGCATAATATTGAGTAATGTGGGACGTACCGCTATCCATGCTTGGATTCCTGGCGTGCCTCCCTAGCTCCGACGGGGAGCTTTCATCCTTGCGCCTGATTGTCTTCGGGCAATATCTTCTGAAATGCTTTTTGCTTCCACAGTTTAAACATCCTCGAGCACGCTTCTGTTCATCACTCATTCTGCCTTGACAATTATCGTTGTCGTTGTCCCCTTCGTGATTCTCACTACCGTCCTGGCCCCCATTACTAAGTTTAGTATTTTGCCAACAAGTTTCCTTGACATGTCCCACCTTGCCACAGTTACCACAATTTCCATATTTGCATCGCCCGACATGATAACGTAAACAATTGTCGCACTTAGGTAGGATACCCTTGTAATCTTTTCCCTGTGGGCGACTTCCAAAACCACCACGGTTATTATCTTTATTCCCAATTCCTCCTTGGCCTCCCCGACCGGCAGGGGCCCAACAAGTGTCCTTCAAGTGACCACGTTTCCCACATACTTCGCATGTTTTCAGTCCACATTGGCCAGAATGATGACGCTGGCATGTGTTACACTTGGGCAGAGTGCCCATATAACCCTTTCCTTTGTTCTCATTATTCGTTCGGGTACCTTCAGTGAGCTTCCTTTTGTTCTTTCCGGATGACTCTACCTGAGTCTCCTTGTCCGGGTCTGCAAGTTTTTCTAGTCTAATTGCCTCCGTAGCGAGTGCCAAACCCATCTTACTTGCAGCATCAGTTGTTGGTGGCGTTGATGTTGTCATCAAGCTCAAGACTTGAGGCGCCAGTTCCCAAATGAATTGTTCCAATTTCTTCAGTTCTGGTTTTACCAGGTATGGAACAATTTGTGACAGATCATGAAGTCGTTGCACGTACTCCAACACCTTCGGACCTTCCATCATTAGGCTCCGAAATTCATCTTCCCACTTCTGGGTTTCCGTGTGGGGGCAATACTTCTTATGCATCATTCCTTTCAACTCATCCCAAGTTAACGCGCATGCTGTAGTTAGGCCCATCATTCGAACCTGAAGATTCCACCATAATCGAGCTCCATCTTGAAACAACTCAGAAACGTATGGGACTTGTTGTTCTGGCGTACAACCACTCATTCGAAAGACGGATTCCATACATTCAATCCATTTTACAAAAGCTATGGCACCTCCAGTGCCGTCGAACTTCGGAGGCTTGTATTTGAGGAAGCGCCAGTAGGAACAACCGTTATTTCCTGAGGTACCTCTGATAGGTTCGGAGCGTAGGGCCTCGTGCTGTGCTATAGCTGCAGCAATTATCTCTTGAAGTTCTGCCTCAGAGGTGGGCATGCGCATTTCGCGTCTTGGCGGCATCTTCTAAAAGATGTTTCACATAGGTTAGGTCATAGCAAGTGAAGTGTACGTATGCATTCAACAATACTAACACATAACATCTCATGTTATCAACAAGTCAATCACATAACCCCTTATGTTATAGGACATAAACAATAGATTGAACATCGCATGTGATGAGAGTACTGCGATTGTATTGCCACAATTCGAGACCACAATGTAAAGCTTACAAGTACACCACTATATCATACTACATCAATGACTTAGTAGGGGACGACCCTAGACAAGTCGTGCGATCGCTGGACATGTTCAGGAGTCTCTGGTTCGTCCTTTCTCAAATTTCAGGACTCCACGTCAAGTTTCTGAATTTCTGTCCTAAAACCACATTTCTTCTCAATCGTTTCCTTGAGCTCGTCCCAGCTCAGTGTATAAGCAGTGTCTGTGCCAAGGGTCTGAACCTGGAGGTTCCATTAAGAGAGTGTGTCATCTAGAAATATCCCTGAGATGTAGGTAACACTCTGTTGGGGCGAACAGTTACTCATTCTTAGAGTGGAGTCGGTCTTTTCGGACCAACGAACAAATGCAACGGTGCCTCCGGTTCCGACAAAGTTCAAAGGCTTGCAGTTCAGGAACTGTTTATAGGTGCAGCCAGTTGGAGGGTTATCTCCAGTAATGCCATCGTTGTACTTAGAGTGGAGGGCTTCATGTCGTGCATTTATCTGTGAGATGCGTTCTTGCAGCTCGGCTTCTGTCCTTGGCAACGTACTGGTGCTTGTGTCACGTCTGGGTGACATCCCCTTTTTGTTGAAATAGTGTGAAGCGGGTTGGACAACGTTCAATTGTCTATGAGGTATATATAGCAACGTAAGCCATCATGTAATCACCCAATTTCACACGCAAATATACTCACTGTATACGTGGGGAAGTAAACTTCTGAGCCTTCACATAGGCTTGCCAATTTGGCTTGTTGCTTGTAATAGAATGAACTCGAGGCTACATCGCCTTGGTCATTCGTGTTTAGGTTATTTCCTGCTGTATTGGTTATCGTTAGCTTGGCCTGCAGAGTCCACCAGGATTCCTGTGCACTACAATTCGTTATTACGTGGGCCCCCGTAATAATAAATTGTCTTGCACAGTTACCCCAAATTTTCTCTTATCCAAGCAGATGATCAATCAAGGAGCAACAGCCGGTGCATTGGCATGAACAGGGTCATACTCCAATGCGGGGTCAGGAGCAACGCCTGGCTCAGGGGCCACGGCTAGCTCCGAATCAAAAACTCCATCTCAAAATCAGCTGGATCAACAATCACAGAGGTTACAGGATCCCCAAGGGCTGGTCTAAGTGCATGAACTCAATGTCATGGTCTGGATCAACACCAGGCGGAAAAACAGGATTGTCCTCAATATCGCGATCAAACTCAAAACTGTGTGCGGGATCCGGTGCAGCTGGTGATGCCATATCAGGGTCGGCGTCGTGTAAGTAGTGCAGCATTCCCTGTATGTGCGAAGATGCGGATGTCAGAGACTCAAATGAGTCTGGGATAGGGGAAGGAGTTTCCCCTACAGGAGCGTCCGCATGCAGTAGTCTAATGCTAGCAGCGAGAGGGCCTTGCCCTCAAGTGGGTCCTCCTCTTAATAGTTCGACATCGTCTTCAGAGGCAATGTCGGGGGCATATCAACAACGAGATAAGCGGCAAGGGGCACAGGAGCAGGGATCACCGCCAGTGGCAAATTCCCAACAAGATGGCCATCAGTAGGCTCTGCTACGACTTCAGGCAGTGCACTAAGGGCTGAAAGTCGTCATTGTCTGTGCCGGTAGTATCAGAAATGTACACCTCGTGCCTTGTTGAACTATGTCGTCTGATACTATGGTCATGGGGTTCGTAGTGCCCATCTTTCTAGTACTTGATGAAAGCATAACGTTTGTAACACAAACACATATACGTATAATAATCAATCATATAATCAGTTAATCACATAAGTCACCAAGTAAGGTATCACATACTTCTCCTAGTCTTACTAGCCAATTTCATCCAGTCTACAAGACTGCTCTATCCTTCACTTAAACCAAACCTCGATCCTCCAGACCGATCCTCAGCCCTCCAAGCTGAGCCTTTTCTTCCTAGCCTTGCTAGCCCACTACCTCGGTCACCTAGACCGAGCCTCGATCCTCCAGATCGAACCTATAATAAACCAATGTGCTCAACTACCTTGATCACCTCGGTCCTCCAGACCGATCCTCAGCCCTCCAAGCTGAGCCTATAAATAAATAAAATGTGCTCAACATTTGTTTGTAAAAAGTTTTGGATCTGGACTTAAGTGGTATGCAGAAAAATGTTTTCGTGAGAGCCCTAGTGATCATAGTCTAGACTCGAGAAAGAATCCTAGTTCGCTATGATCAGAGCTCTGATACCAAGCTGTCACACCCTGGCTTTGCGGAAGCGTGGTTAATTTTTGGTGTGACTTCTTAATACCATAGCTTAACCATAACAAGCTATATGAATTAAAAACCATGCAAGTCATCCATTAAGTTTTGAAAATCAAACACATTACCATTGTTTTAACATACAACCATAACCTTGTTCAGTAGACAAAACAACTTATAACATAACATAAACGTGGTTTAAGGACTGTGTCTTGTCCAGGAAAGAGACACATCCCCTAAACCCTGATGACTCCATGACAAGTGCAGCGGAAAACGTTCCATACCGTGCCAGATCCGTTTAATTTCCTGAAATACATGTGAGTTGAAAAATCAACAATAATGTTGAGCGAGTTCATGTGCAAGTGAGTAAGTAAAAACACTTGTAAGTATAAAAGTTTCCTGGTATGCAGCAGTGTAAGAGGACTTGTGATCACCAATGGTTTGCAAGGCCATTAGCATGTTGTGAAATGCAAGTAGGTAGACACAACCCTAGCCGATTTTGCGTTGGCAACCAAGTCACTCCAGGTCCGTTCTGTTAGTCCTCCGAGAGGCCTGTTCTGTTGGGCCTGGAGCTGGGCTCGCTACACCCAGATAGATCTACCGCTCGAGTCCCTCGGTGTTCTAACTACCCATTCACATGATCTAAACCTCCTTACGTAAATCATACCGTGTATAAAGTACTTGTAAACAAAAGTAACATGTATTTCACCCCCGCAGTTAAGAAAACTGAAAAACAGTTAGAGAAAAGGGGGACATGAACTCACAGTGAATGCGCGTCTCTACCAAGTGTCTCCAATACAGTAAGCTGTGCAACGACCTACAAGTGCTAATTCTATTAGACGGACGGCCGTGCTTTAGCTTTAAAGTTTAAGTCTTTGGGGAAATAGTTAGACAACTATTTCGTGTTTATGTTCCGTGTACACTTGGTAGTTATGCTTCTCCCCAAGGATGGGGGATACAATACA
>JARYGA010002450.1:0-39016 GCA_030545235.1 Helianthus tuberosus
TGTCTTTTGTAGCAGCTGGCTTGTCACTCTTTCTCGGCCATCTTGCTTTTTCACCTAAGTTCTGCATAGCAAGGATTAGTTCATTATTATCAACAACGAAACAATACTCAGAAATAGGAGGATAATCTTCATCATCTTCCTCTTGCTCCACAGCGTGGACATTTTGATTGTTAGACTTGTTGTATAACTTAGATTTGTTGTTCCTGAAATAGGATCCTTGCTTTTCTTGCTTCGAGGATCCTGACAGTCTTTCTTGGATCCTTTTATCATCCTCTAAACGGATGAATCTAAGGGCCCTGTTTCTTACTTCATCAAGATTCCTGCAAGTGGTCATAACAAGATCATCATAGAACTGTGAATCCTTAAGTAAACCCATTTTAAAGGCCTCTACAGCTGTAGCAATATCCAAATTAGGAATATCTACGGATTCTCTACCGAATTTAGTTATGTAATCCCTTAGTGATTCATTGTTACCTTGAGTTACCCTATATAAATCACTAGTTAATCGTTCAAATCTCCTACTACATGAAAATTGACTATTGAACAAGTTAACTAGATTAGCAAATGAAGTAATAGAGTAAGGGGGAAGACTTAGCAGCCATTTAAGAGCTGATCCTGTCAGTGTGGATCTGAAACCCTTGCATAGACATGCTTCTTAACCTTTCAGGAATGGGGTTAATCTCCATTATTTCCCTGTATTGAGCTACATGCTCTTCTGGATCAGTTGTGCCATCATAGAGCTTCATGTTTGGTGTTTGAAAACTCTTTGGTATCTCTTCATCACATATAGGTGGTGCAAAGCGAGATACTCTGTGACTCCCATCCGGAATCTCAGGAATGGGCTTAATCACTCCTGGGAGACTCGATATCATATCCTTGAGTTTTTGCAACTCCTTTGCCATAGCTTGGTTGATTCCTGGTTCCTACACAAAGCCATGGTTAGCATTATAAGATGTATTTAAAGTGTTACCTCCCGATTGGTTCGAGGTTGGGATTCCAGATGTGAATCCAAACTGATGTGATTCTGGTATGATCGAGGGACCAGATGAAGCAATGGTCTGCATGGGAATGAAGGCTCCCACATGAATTTCTGAACTTCTGGGTTGTTAACTCCTTAAGGATCCTTGATCCTGAAAGATATTGGATCCAGTATGCATCGGAGCTGAAGGTCTTGGAGGATACTCCATGGATCCATGAACCTGCGATGAGGATCCTTGAACCTGTGAAGAGGATCCTGGATGCTGAAGATAGGATCCTTGAGCCGATAGAGTCCCCATGTATCCTCCTGAATTTGAGAAGGATCCTTGATGCTGGGAGAAGGATCCTTGAGGCTGTAGAGAGGATCCTGAAGGCTGGAAGTAGGATCCTTGAGCCTGTGTCATTGCCGATGATCCATAGTGCATACTTGATGACCCTCCATGGTGCTGGACACCTGATGCTGTGGAATGCTGGACAGTTGTTGCTGGAGTACCGAAATCCAGTGATCTAGGCACCAATGGAGAGTGATCCTCCGTTGATCTCTTTAATTTCTTGATTTCATCAATTTCTCGAAGGATCCTGTCATTAGTTTTGTCCTGCTGCTGCATGTAATCCTTCATCTGCAAAATCAAAGAATAAAGATCATTGTTAGTAGGACCAGAAGAAACAGCAATAGTTGATTTTGTGAAAACGGGGGTTGTCTTCTTCACAGCATTCTTCTGGGATCCAGAAGGGACAAGAGGCAAAGGTGGAATGCCCTGTGAAGAGGTGATCGCCGGCATGGAGCTTGAAGTGTTCTTCGCATGAGAAGCCATGTGGTTGAAGGTAATGAACAGAAATGAATGAAATGAACAAGATTTTTCAAGAATGAAGCACCGATTGCCCCACGGTGGGCGCCAAACTGTTTTGGTCAAAAATCACACAAGGATAATGTAACCAAATCTGATTTTTGTGAGGTTAGATGTTTGATTAATTAAACAAATGTGTAAACAACAAATGAATGAAATGAATGATGAACACAAGGATTTATACGAGGAAAAATCCCTTGATCAATGAATGATCTCCGGCATAAAAAACCTCGGGTGATGGAAACTACCGATCACCAACTATATTAAACAAACAAAGTTTACAACTTGGGATGATAACAAGCTTGGTACAATAATTGCTAGTGTGTGTGTAATCGTCAATTGATTGCAGAGAGTTCGAGTTCGAGAGAGTGTTGTGTATATGTGTGTAACTTCCTAAATAAAGCTTGCTATCCCCTTTAAAATTAGAAAATATCTAGGCTAACAAACTATCCGAAATAGGTGCAAGCTTCCCCACGATCACCATAACGGTCATAGAGCCATTGCACATGCAAAGATGTCAAGCATATTCCCCTAGAATTTCAGCAGGACCAAGTCTCATTCGAATACACCTGCAAAACAAGTTCAAAAATGATGGAAACAATTGTTAGTTTATGATAATAATGAGTATCCTAGATCCTTAGCCTTGCAGCATCTTCTGAGGATCCTTAATTCAAACTAAACTGAGGATCCGTGATCCAGGCTACATTTGAGGATCCGTGATCCACACGCTATGAAATTCTATCCCTAACACCATGTACTTATAGTCATCGGTCAGTTAGGGTTTTTTCCCTTGGTGGTTGTATTTGTTTAGGATTAAAAATAATGAAATCGTACTTTAAAAGGAAAAAAAGGTGTTATTTCGTATGAGCAATGATGTAAGTGTCACATCGAAATGGGGCGGACTGGCTGACGGCGTATGTCAGAATACCAAGTGCGTAAGCTACAACTATTATGTCCCTGTAATTACGTATGGCACGTCGTGATCGTTCAATATTTAAAATTAAAAAAAAGAAAAACGTGGATACCAAACTGTAATATGTGTGTGTGTATATATATAGCAGTTGGAAAGGTGAAGAGTGATAAAAAAATTCTTTTGCATGCACCTCATTCTTGTATCTTTTCTATGACCATTGTATTAAAAGCAAACAAAAACCTGAAATTGCAAACCGGTGTTACGGATCTACATTGTGAATGGTCAACGTTGTCATTTGAGGCCTTTTTGACTGAATATAGTATATCGCCATACTAGAATCCAGAGATGCCAGGATCAACAGATGTGGCGTTCTGGTTGAAATAGGGGAAGGTCACATTGTACAATGACTTCTTCAAATTTTTCTTATTTTGACAGCCAATTACAAAATTCTGTAAATAAATCCTTGATTATTACCATATTCATGTCTAACAACTGCACCCGTTGGAATTGGTAAAGGTGCGGCATTTCGAACATGCATCCCTTAGTTTAGGATTCCTTCTAAAGCTTAGTGTTTTTAGGGCTTTGTATGGCTAATATACAAGAAATAGTTCTTTACCTTTGATAACCAAAACAATTATGTTACTTCCTAAAAACCATTCCTTCAAGTTCTAAGGATAAGTCATGGCGGAGGAATTTTTTTATGCCACCATGATCCCTAGAGAGATGGTTATACGCGCAACCAGTCCCAAGGGAAAAATTGATGATGTAGAACCCGGGAAAGATACGTACCAAGAAAGTTTTTTGTACAAAGCTTTACTTACGTGACCTACTGGGTGTTTACCCATACCGGAAGATGCGTTGGTTTTTTTGGGGATGAGCCGCGTATGGTCTAACCTGGCAGCTAATCTGTCGTTCTCTCGATCTGATGGAGGTATGTTTTATTTTATTGTGTAAAATTTAGATCATCTTTGTAATCACAAACTTCATCTCATGTTTTAGGTAAGCGATCTTTCTATGATATATTAGATTCGAAGGAGTTAGAATTCTTGAAGCCTCTTGATCGCCCTCTTGCTGAGGGTGAGCTTGATGTATTAGATCGGCATATAGAACAATTATGTTTTCCAGCATCCAGAGCGGTGTCATCTGGTATGCTTCCACTAGCCTGTGAGTATCTTGAGCATTCTGTAAAAAAGGAAAGGACTGGCGACGGGTTGCCTTACCTATATGTTTCGTGCGCAGGAGTGCTTATTCGTGCGAAGGAGTCATTCATCCGCACAAATGAACCCTTATCCGTTTGAAAAATCGTGTTCATCTGCACGAACCCGTCTTTCACCTGCATGAATCAACCATCATCCGCATGGAAGGTTCTCATCCACACGAACCTGCTTATTCGTCCCAAATCTATCAAGACATCCGCACGAAGGATTCATCCGCACAAATGAACATGTTTCATCCGCGCGAATAAGTTATATTGCCTAAAAAAATTTGGTGATTGAAAAATTTAATATATCAAGACATCCGCACTAAGGCATTTTTGATCATGGTGACGAGACGTGTGTCCAAAAAAATTTTGGTGATTGAATTTTTTTTTCGAGATTTTAAAGTTAATACGGGTTGTTCGGGGACACCGTTGGAGGATTCAGAGAATAGATATGATGATGAGATCACAGAATGTTTATGACAGAATGTTTAATACGGGTTGTTAGTGGGGTAGTCATGATACCTATGCATAATGTTTATCATCTAGGTTAAGTGACTATTAATGGGGCAAAACGTAAAATCTGTATTGATGAAAAACGGACCTTTGTGGCCCATCCCCTCCATTATTAAGGGTGTGGTCATTATCCCTCCATTATCCACTCCTTTAATAAAAAAAAACTCCACACGTCATTTAAGTCCAATCGCTCATGAGCATTGTGGAGAATTCCACCACCTTCACACTTCACTAATGAAAACGTGGTGTTCGCTAGAGGCCATGATGCCACATCACCTCTACAACCCCCTTCACGAAACCATACATAAATCGCTTAGGCCATGAGGTGTACTCTAACATCTAGAGTGTTAACAATGACATGTCATGTTAACTAACAATGCAGACTACTTCCTCCTTGTGTTAAAGTGCATTAAATGAGTTATGTGTTAACATGTTAACCCAATGTTAAAAGATTGAATTAATTATTATTTTCTTTTTTAGACAAAAACCACTAAAAGATAGGTTAAAGTGCATTAAATGAGTTATGTGTTAACATGATAAACCATTTCCTTAGAGTGAGACAAATTGAAATGAGGAAAAAAAGTTGATGTGTCACTTAGATGGAGTTAAGATAGGTTAAAGTATACCCAAAGGCCTTGCTATAATATTACACATCTTGTTAAGCCAAAACATTGACCAGATATATTTATCTCATTTCTTGGTTTTCTAAAATTATGGCTTAATTAAATGTAATACATATTACAAAGGATTAAATGTATGTAAGTAGTATTAATAATCAATGAGGCAAGACTTGATAGATCCCTTGGCGAGGAAAGGGACCACGAGCACGAAGCAAAGAAGCCCCAATTTTCATAGTCTTGTTTAGCAGACAAGAGCCGTAAATTTAGGCCAACGACAAGCCAACATTCAATTATTTATTTATTAATATTCTTAACCTCCTACATTTATTATTCTCTTATTTGTTTATAATATCTTAACCTTAAAAAAGAATATACTCAACACATTTGCACGGATTTTGAGTTCTTACTTCAATATAAATGATTTTTCGATCATACTAATTTATTCATGTTCAGTCTAGTTGCAAATCAATCGCTAACTAGTATTCCCCCGCGTTGCGGCATGACGCATAAAACTGTGTCAAGTAGCATCAATGTCACACCGTCGCTAACAACTACCAACACCGAAAAAGTTCGTAAAACAAAAGAATTCATAAAAAAAACGAAAAAAGTAAACCAAATATAAAGTAGACGTAAAAACATTGAAATATGCACGCCCATTTCGGAGTGTTCATGCACAAAAAATAGAGCGAAGCGTAAAAAACAAAGTGGTCGTTAAACGGGAAAAAAAGAGGTAAAAACGTTGATCCACATACGCACGTTGCAATGTGTTAACTCTAAAAAATTAGATCGAAACATATATAAAACAAAAAATTTGTTAAAGATGAAAAGTATATAAGACTAAAGTTAAAAGTGTTGTGACTAAATGTAAATGATGAAAACTATTAGAATTAAAAGTAAAAAAAAAATAAAGGAAAAAAAAACAAAGGGAGGTATAACCACTTATCCATCCAATACTTGCAACAAACAATGCATCAATAACTTGCAAATTAATATATAGTAAATTCTGTATAATAAAACTATTATATAAATGATTTTTCGATCATACTAATTTATTCATGTTCAGTCTAGTTGCAAATCAATTACTAATTCTGTATTTTTTTTTTCATGTTCATTAGAACCAATAAGCAAGAAAATTCCACCAGAAATAAAGAAAAAACTGTTAACATACTCAAAAATATTCCTATCAAGAATTATTAAGGAAAAAGTGATATTATATATATGAAAAAAATACAGATAGAAAATATTTGGGTTGGAAATTGAATACAAATATTCAGGTTGAATCTAATAAGGACCAAATCCAAATAAGGGATAAAATTCCGAATAATGGTCTTTTTTATCTTCCGATTGATTCAAATTCCGAAATCAGTTACAAAAGGGGCTTTTTTTATTGGATGAGAATGTCTTTTGATTAGATGGGAATGAATGAATGAAAAATTCTTAATCTTAAATCGCCCCATATCAAATCCGAATTTTTTTTTATTTCCAGAGTTTTTGATACTTTATCATAAATATAAAGAGAAACCTTGGTTTATTCAAAGCAACTTACTTTTTTTTTAATTTGAATATCAATCCAAATTTTAATGAAAATCAAAATATCAAGGGAAAGCACGAAGAGGATGAGGATTTTTTCAATTTTAGTTCATCCAATTCAAAACAATATTTTGAATTAAAGAATCAAAACAATATTGAAGAATCCCTTTTAGAATCGATCGAAAAACTACAAATATTACTCAAAGGAGATTTTCCTTTGCAATTAAGATGGACTGGACGTTTGAATCAATTGAATCAAAAAATGATGAATAATATCCAGATATATGGTCTCCTGGTTAGCCTAATAAATGTAAGAAAAATTTCTATATCCTATATTCAAAGGAAATAAATGAATTTGGATATAATGAGGAGACGTTTAAATCTTACACAATTAACAAAAAAGGGAATATTAATTATGGAACCCGCCCGTCTATCAATAAAAAATGACGGACAATTTTTTATGTATCAAATCATAGGTATTTCGTTGGTTCATAAAAGTAAGCACTAAAGTAATCAAAGATACCGAAACCCCCAAAATGTTGCTAAGAATCATTTTGACGAATCCATTCCAAGACATAAAACTCTAAATAGAGACAAAAAGAATTCTGATTTGCTTGTTCCTAAAAAAATTTTATCGTCTAGACGTCGTAGAGAATTGAGAATTCTAATTTCCTTCAATTTAAAGAATCAAAATAATGTGCATAGAAAGAAATTCTTTTGCAAGGAGAACAAGATAAAAAACTGGAGTCAATTTTTGGATGAAAGTGAAAATTTTGGCAGAAAAAAAAATGAATTAATAAAATTAAAGTTCTTTTTTTGGCCTAATTATCGATTAGAGGATTTAGCTTGTATGAATCGCTATTGGTTTGACACCAATAATGGGAGCCGCTTTAGTATGTTAAGGATATATATGTATCCCTAATTTCAATTTTTGAGTTTCCTATATCTTCTATTGTTCTATCAATCATATTTTTCATTTTTTCTACTGTCCGTGATCTGTAATATCCATGTTATATGCAAGTAACCCGATGCACACATGTACTGTCTTACATCCCAGTTTAGGATAAAAAAAATAAGGAAATGGCGTATCAATTAAAGCTATAAATTAATCAGCAGAATCTTTGTACTAAACTATTTGCTATCGTCTTTTTGTATCACTATCCAAATGAACTCAAAAATCGGATTAATTAATGTTAATTGATAAATTAATTAATGTTAATTGATAAAATGAATATAAATAAACTATCATTATTGTGTATACTACATTAAAATTTCTTTTATGGTAAAAAATTCATTTATTTCCATTATTTTGAAAGAACAAGAAGAAAACAAAGAAAACAGAGGATCTGTTGAATTTCAAGTAGTAAGTTTCATCAATAAGATACAGAGACTTACTTCACATTTGGAATTGCACAAAAAAGACTATTTATCTCAGAGAGGTCTGCGGAAAATTCTGGGAAAACGTCAACGGTTGCTGGCTTATTTGTAAAAAAAATAGAGTGCGTTATAAAGAATTAATAGGGCAGTTGGATATTCGAGAAAGAAAAACTCGTTAATTTGAAGAGTTAGTTTGAATGATTCGCTTGATGAACTTCTTTTCGCTTTTAGCAATTCATGCAAGAACGAATCGGGAAAAACCTATGACTGTACCATCTACAAGAAAATACCTCATGATAGTCAATATGGGACCTCACCACCCATCAATGCATGGTGTTCTTCGACTCATTGTTACTCTAGATGGTGAAGATGTTATTGACTGTGAACCAATATTGGGTTATTTACAAGAGGTATGGAAAAAATTGCGGAAAATCGAACAATTATACAATATTTGCCTTATGTAAAACGTTGGGATTATTTAGCTACTATGTTCACAGAAGCAATAACTGTAAATGCGCCAGAGCAATTAGGCAATATTCAAGTCCCTAAAAGGGCTAGTTATATCAGAGTCATTATGTTGGAGTTAAGTCGTATAGCTTCGCATTTGTTATGGCTTGGCCCTTTTATGGCAGATATTGGGGCGCAGACTCCTTTCTTCTATATTTTTCGAGAAAGAGAATTAATATATGACCAATTCGAAGCTGCCACCGGTATGCGGATGATGCACATTTTTTTTCGTATTGGTGGAGTCGCTGCTGATTTACCTCATGGCTGGATAGATAAATGTTTGGATTTTTGCGATTATCTTTTAACAGGGATTGTTGAATATCGAAAGCTTATTACACGGAATCCCATTTTTTTAGAACGAGTTGAAGGAGTAGGAATTATTGGTGGAGAGGAAGCAATAAATTGGGGTTTGTCGGGACTAATGCTACGAGCTTCCGGAATAGAATGGGATCTTCGTAAAGTTGATCATTATGAGTGTTACGATGAATTTGATTGGGAAGTCCAATGGCAAAAAGAGGGGGATTCGTTAGCTCGTTATTTAGTATGAATCAGCGAAATGACAGAATCCATAAAAATTATTCAACAGGCCCTAGAAGGAATTCCGGGAGGGCCCTATGAAAATTTAGAAATCCGCCGCTTTGATAGAGTAAAATATACTGTATGGAATGAGTTTGACTATCTATACATTAGTAAAAACCTTCTCCGACTTTTGAATTGTCGAAGCAAGAACTTTATGCGAGAGTCGAAGCACCAAAGGGAGAATTGGGAATTTTTTTGATAGGAGATAAGGGTGTTTTTCCTTGGCGACATAAAATTAGGCCGCCGGGATTTATTAATTTGCAAATTCTTCCTCAGTTAGTTAAAAGAATGAAATTGGCTGATATTATGACGATACTAGGTAGTATTGATATCATTATGAGAGAAGTTGATCGTTAAAATGATAATTGATACAACAGAAGTACAAGCTATCAATTCTTTTTCTAGATTGGAATCCTTAAAAGAGGTCTATGGGATCATATGGGTGCTTATCCCTATTTTTACTCCAGTATTAGGAATTACAATAGGTGTACTAGTCATTGTTTGGTTAGAAAGAGAAATATCCGCGGGTATACAACAACGTATCGGTCCTGAATACGCAGGACCTTTGGGAATTCTTCAAGCTCTAGCAGATGGTACCAAATTACTTTTCAAAGAGAATCTTCTTCCATCTAGAGGAGATACTCGTTTATTTAGTATTGGACCATCTATAGCAGTCATATCAATTTTATTAAGTTATTTAGTAATTCCTTTTGGTTATCGCCTTGTTCTAGCCGATCTCAGTATTGGTTTTTTTTTTTATGGATTGCTATTTCAAGTATTGCTCCTGTTGGCCTTCTTATGTCAGGATATGGCTCAAATAATAAATATTCTTTTTTAGGTGGTCGACGAGCTGCTGCTCAATCAATTAGTTATGAAATACCATTAACTCTATGTGTGTTATCAATATCTCTACGTGTGATTCGTTAAGACATAAAATTCCCGCTACTTCTTTTCTTTCTAGGAAGGAAGTGTCATGAGTTGAATATAGATTTTGGTTTTTTATTCATTACATTATTCGGGGGTTGATGAAAGAAACCAGATAGTTATATGAGTGAAAGAAACGACTTAGAAATTTGTAGTAAAAGATTGAATCTCATTTCTTATGTACAAAAGTTAAGAAAAGTAAATATAAGTATTAGAGACTGTTTGCCCCAAGATTTCTTGATTAGTCATCATGACTTGAAGCGGGTTCAAAAGATCAACTTTCTGAGGTTTTTACTATCTATTACCATATGTATTACCCGAAAGTAGATTGATAAAAACGAGTGGATAGCTAGGAACACTAAGGTACACAAAGGATTCGTAATAGAGATTATGTAAGTGTATTTCTATGTGTATAAAAAGAATTAGGGGCTTTAAATTGGTAGAAATGATCAAGGAGTACTTCCCATGATTCCGATCCAGAGTATACTTCTATTCACCGATTAAGTAAATAACTATCAAGAACGAAGTAATCCTTTAACTTTGTTTAAGGTCCCCCTTTTTTTGAGAAAGGAGAATAGGAACGAAAAAAAATAGAAAAACGGAATGGAATTGCACTAGAAAAAATCTATTTTTTCTCTCTATTCTAGATAGAGATAGAATTCTTGTCATGATTCGCGAACTAATGCAAATTGGATTTCGTAATTGAAAACGTTAGGTGGAAATATCTATGTTAGGTTGTATTGATATTGTTACAAGAAACATTTTATTCAAGGATTAAGTTATTACTCAATAAAGAAGAATTGAAATGATTAAAAGAGAAGATGAATTCAGAAGCACTTTAAAATTGATTGAATAATCGTCACACCCAACAAATGTGGTTTCAGTATGATGATATCTTAATATTTATGTAGAGTTTTTGTGTATAAATATATCTGTCACTACAAGAAGATTAGCCTATACTGCGACCCATTAGCTATGACAAGGGAGTATTGTCATTGCTCAACATAGGGGCAGATCCATGTGTAATTGACTATCCTAAGGAGTGCACGGGCAACCGTTAGTTTTCTTGGTGATATGCGAAATACCCTTGAATATACGGTAAAAGAAACTTGGACACTCTTAATATTTCTTTTAGATCCGCACATTAGCGTAATAGTGGGGGCCGGGGGGGGGGGGGGTTTGGGGCGACCCCCGAACTTTTCGCTCAGTAATGTCCGGTATATAGTTTTCGTATAGAATTTTTTAGGTATATACGTTTTCGACCCCCCGGTTTTATAATTTTTAGGTATAATTTTAGGTTCGGTGACTTCCGACCCCGGTCGGAAATCTCAACCTTCGCCACTGGACCCGCCGCTGGATCCGCCACTGACTAAACATCCTTAGCTTCGTCACTTAAGGGCAAATTAGTTGTCGGAAAAATCACCTTATAGAGACATGTCGTTGCTAAAGGATGGTTGCAATAAATAACTAACAAAATAAATTTTAAATTAATATTAGCTTTTTAGCGACGACTTGTGTCGCTAAAGCGGAATATAATAGTTCTAATAATTAAAAAAAAAAAAAAACCTAATGTTTAAATTAAAAAAAATCAACTTAATAAATTAAAACAAATCTAACAAATCAAAATTCATACATCCAATTTTTATAGCACTGTAGTATGCCAAATTAATTTTAGAATATATATATATATATATATATATATATATATATCTGGGGATGGTTCAAATGAAAATCACTTGTATCGCGAAAACTCGAAAACTAACTAAAAAAGCTTAAAAAACACACAAAATTTTTTTCCAATTTTTTTATTAAAAATCGCTAGTTTTTTATATTAAAAAAACTTTTTTTCAAAAAAAATTTTGTAGTACACGTGTAATAATTCACATGTGTAGTACACACACATGTGTACTATTACACATGTGCACTACAAATTTTTTTTAAAGTTTTTTTTATATACCTAAAATAGTGAAAATTGGTATGCAAAAAAAAAAAAAAAATTTGGTATGTTTTTTAGGCTTTTTTTGTTAGTTTTCGAGTTTTCGCGATAACTAGTGTTTTCATTTGAACCTTCCCCTTATCAATTATACATATATGTATATACATGTTTAAAATTGAAAAATAAGTGTTATAAATCAAGAACCCTAAAGCTAAATCTAATGCAAAACCCTAATGCAAAACTCTAAACCATAAATCTAAACCCTAATGCTAAACCCTAAAGCTAAACCCTAATGCAAACCCTAAAGCTAAAGCTAAACCCTAATGCTAAACCCAAAAGTTAAACCCTAAACCCTAATGCTAAACCCTAAATACTAAACCCTAAATACTAATGCTAAACCCTAAATAACACTTATTTTTCAATTTTAAACATATATATACATATATGTATAATTGACAATATAGACAAACGTATAGTTAAAAGATTAACAATATACACATGTGTATAAATCACAAATTAAAAAAAAAAAAAACAAAACCTTAAAGAAAAAGCTCAGATTTTTCCAAAAAAATAAATGCATTTTTTTTATTAGAGAAAATGTGTGGTCCAGAATGCTTCTCAAGTTTCTCAATTAGCCCATTATTTCTCACATTATCCTTATCCTATATATATATATATATATATATATATATATATATATATATATATATATATATATATATATATATGCACACACATTAGGTTAAAACCTAGTATATTACACGGTTAAATATGTAAAACTTGATATTATTTTTGTAATTTTGAATATGTAGCATAATAATTTATATATATTTATTAGAATTGGCCATGAACAGTAATGAATGTAATTCATTAGAAGTTATGTTATGTGATTCAACTTTTTATGTCTTTTTATTTAATAATATATGTTTTTAAAAATATATTAATAATATATGTATATATGATTTTAGAATGTTTGTTTTATAAATTTTTAAATATACCGATGTGATTCAATAAAGGTTTTAGATTTTTTTGTTCATTAGTGTCACGTACTGAATAGATCACGACCAAGCAACATTGGTACCAATATTATATCCGTTTTTATTGTTTTCTCTACGTGGTGGTATAAAATTCGTTGAACATGTATTTGCAATAGATCACTTTTTGGTATAGTAAGTTTTTCGAGTATCGGTATCGTACCGTTATCGTGGCTAACTGAGCTGATACCGATCAAACAACACCTGAACTGATATTAATATTATTTTTTATGGTTTCTAATCGATGTAAAGCATGTGTTGATAGATATACCAAGTCTGAGTATTGTACTGGTACTATAATGAAACAAACTGATACATACCGAATGCTCGCCGCGAAGCGCGAGAAAATACCACTAGTAATAATAACTGAAAAGAATATAATGTTCAAGAGTATAAATCGATTCATTCTCCCCATTGTCCGGCCAAATAGATTGCAAGAACTGTTGGATGGATCAAGATAAGATTGTTTTGACTTTTAAAAAGATAATATTGAGGTTTGAATCTGAGTAAAGCTTGGTCAATTGATTTGTAATTTAGGGATATTTGGATTTGATTGTAATTTAAGAATTTATTTAGTTGCTTTGAGCCTATGACAATCTAGCCCATAAACCCGTAAAGCATCTACGATCAAAATATGTAACACCCATGACAATGTAAATTGATATTTATTTGTGCTCTCTTATAAATTGGGTATGTATATTTTCTTTTAAATATATTTGGAGATTATTTAGTCTCTGAGATCATTAACAAAAAAAATAATAATACAAATTCATGTGGAAATTACTTAGGGTGAACGGGGTGCTTCCCACGTGGGGAGTATTCCCCACTTAGCCACAACCAATCAGTTTATTCCATGTCAACTCCCCTCTTAAGTTCCCATTTTGCACTCAAACGTTGGCATCACTCCACTCACATAGTTATTTTTTTATAAAAAAAGAAGAAAAAAAATATGATTTGTGGAAAAAGGGTGGACCCACATTAACAACCAATCACCCCCTCTCTCTCTCTCTCCTCTCTCTCAATCGGTGAGCACACACCGAGCTAAACACAAACCGCGCGGTAAACTTTTGTTGGTGGCGGTGTACCCGCACGGCAAATGCAATCCCCGCATGGGGTCACCGAAGGTGCCCCGTGCACCCTTAGTTCAAGTTTTGTTTGACGGATGAAACTAAAAAGTCAACAATTAAGGGTTTGTTTGTTATTATTTGGTTTGGTTATTTTCTTTATTGGATAATAATACATATTTAGGTATAATACATATATTTTTAAATTTAAATCTAAAAAAAAAGGGTAGATGCACGGTATCCCTGACCGAATAACGGATCCCCCTTTCCAAGCTAGCGACCCGGCAACGCTGTCTGGCGGTGAATACCCAGCCGTGTTCGAGGGGAGCGAAGAGGCTGCAAGCAGGATTCGAACCCGTGCCACTTGGACTCCCGAACCGGTTTTAGATGGGTGCCGGTGGCCACTGGGCTACCACCCTGTGGTTTAAAATCTAAGGAAGATGAGGTATTGCTACGTGGCATTATTTGTATTCTTTTATTAAAAGATACACACACACATATATATATAGGTGATTGTTCAAATGAAAACCACTTTTATCGCGAAAACTCGAAAACTAACTAAAAAAGCCTAAAAAACACACAATTTTTTTTTTCAATTTTTTTACACATGTGTACTACAAAATTTTTTTTTTGAAAAAAAGTTTTTTATATAATTTAAATAGCGAAAATTGGTATACAAAAAAAAATTGGTATGTTTTTTAGTTAGTTTTCGAGTTTTCGCTATAACTCTTGAACCTTCCCCTAATTGACAATATACACATATGTATAGTTAAAAGATTAACAATATACACATGTGTATAAATCCTAAAAAAAATACACATGTGTGGTCCAGAATGCTTCTCAAGTTTCTCAAATGGAATGTACTTCTCTTAGGATCCATACCATATATATATATATATATATATATATATAATGTAAGTATCTATAGAAAACCCACTTTAATTTAGAAAACCCGGAAAACTCTAACCTCCCGATGTTTAAAAAAAAAAAATATATATATATATATACACACATGTTATATACATGTTTTTAAGGTATTTGGGCAAAAAAAATCAAAAAAGCGCCTAGTAGATATTTAAAAAAAAAAATAAACAAGTTTTGGTGTAACACGTGTTACAAATATGTCAGATGAATGTAACACGTGTTACACCAAAACTTGTTTATTTTTTTAAAAAATATCTACTCGGCGCTTTTTTGATTTTTTTTTGGCCCAAATACCTTAAAAACATGTATATAACATGTGTATATTTAAAAAAAAAAAAAAAAACATCGGGAGGTTAGAGTTTCCCGGGTTTTCTAAATTAAAGTGGGTTTTCTATACATCCTTCCCCTATATAATGTAAGTATATATATATATATATATAGGGTAAGGTTCATACGAGAACCACCTTTATTGCGAGAACCGCGAGAACCAATGTGAACACAAAATAAAATCTAAAAAAAAAATAAAAAAAGCACTCAAATTTTTTTTATTTTTTATTTTTATAAAAAATCACTCTATTTTGTTACAAAAAAAACTTGTTTTTTTCGAGTAACAGTTATCCATGCACATGTGCATATGTATCATTACTTAGACAATTCCGTAATACGTTATCAGTAATAGACAATTGCACTTTAATTTACAATACCATCTGTAATACACTACTTTTACATTACAAATATTCAAAATGCACATGTGCATCATTAGGTATAACCATGATATAACGTGTTTTGGTACAAAAAGTTTGTGATTTTGAATGGAGAAGTAGACCCATATACATGTTTTTGGTTAGTTATATCTAGTGGTTGATGGTTTGGATATTGTTGTTACTTTATGATGTAATATGTTGATTTGTTGGTATAAATGGTGTTGATATACATGTAATAAAATGAAAATATTGGTAATGGTATTGTATTATGGATGGTAGGAGGTAATGGTATTGTATTATGGATGGTAGGAGATAATGGTAGTGTATTATGGATGGTATGATAAATGAAAGGGAAAGTGTATTCAAAGTAGTGTACCAAAACACCTTATTTCATGTTGATACATATAGATGCATATGTGCATTTCTAATATTGGTAATGTAAAAAGTATTGTATTACATATGGTAGTGTAAATGAAAGTGCAATTGTCTAATATTTGTAATGAATTACGGAATTTGTCAAAGAAATGATACATATGCACATGTGCATATTTGTGTATTATGGATGGAATGATAGATGAAAGAGAAAGTGTATTCAAAGTAGTGTACCAAAACACCTTATTTCATGTTGATACTTATAGATGCACATGTGCATTTCTAATATTGTTAACATAAAAAGTAGTGTATTACACGTGGAAGTGTAAATGAAAGTGCAATTGTCAAATATTTGTAATGAATTGCAGAATTTGTCAAAGAAATGATACATATGCACATGTGCATGGATAACTGTTACTCGAATTTTTTTTATTAGCAACGAAATATAGCGATTTTTTACAAAAAAAATAGTAAAAAAATTTTTTTTGGGTGTTTTTTAGATTGTTTTAGGTATTACTGTTTGTGTTCACACTGGTTCTCGCAATAAATGGTGGTTCCTGACGGATCCTTATTCTCTCTTTCTCTCTCTCTCTCTCTATATATATATATATATATATATGTATGTAGAGAGAGAGAGAGAGAAACGGGATCAGGAGAAAACGCTCAAAAGTGTGAGAACGGTGAGAACGCATCCTGGCCCAACACGTGTCACGCGACATAGAGAATGGCGGAGGGGCTTTTTGTCATTTTATCTTCCGCTTTTCCAATTCCGCCTTTCACAATATTGATTTATTTTTGGGGTTTAAGATTTTTGCCATTAACCAAATTCAATAATTATATGACGTTTTAATGGTTTCATTGTATTAACATTTTGGCGTTTATGGCGTTTTTTTTTCAAATATCTCTGAATGACGTTTTTCAAGGCGTTTTAGACAAGATGCCCCATTGTTCTATTATTTTTTATATACATTTTGGCGTTTGTGGTATCTTGGCGTTTTACAATTCTAAAATTATATTACAACCACAGGGAAAAAAATAGAAGCGAAAAAAATAAATTAAAAATCCTAATCGGATCTCTCTTCACAATCTTCACTGTCATCAGTCTCGCTCTTCTTTAATACTACAAGAATTGTCACCAAATATATGGCGTTTTATGTAAAACTTAACAAACCCATCGGTTTGATTATTTTGCCTGCTCGTATGTTGAATTGGCTTTTTGTGGAATTTTGGGGACATAGATGTATGACGTGTGTGTGGGTTTTTTCGCTTTGTTCTTCAACTTGATCTTCATCTTTATAATCATCCCACTCTTCAGTGTTGTTGATATCTTCTCCTCATCCAAAGTAATTTTATTATGGTTTGGTAGTTTTTGGGGCGTTTTATGGCATGTTGGTGTTTTGACAAGCATTTGGCTGTGTGACGTTTTTATTACATATGGCGTTGTTATTATATAACAATCAACTGAAAAAGAAAAGAAAATTATATATATATATATATATAAACAATTGATCTTCCAAATCTTCGCTGTCACCGGTCTCTTTCTTCTTTTGAAGCATCTTCACTGGTTGTTTCGACTTTCGTATGATGTTTTTTATTTTTGTTTTTTGAAGTAGTTTTTTTGTCGCCGTGTGGAAGCACAAAGTCTGAAATCAGCCTCTTTTTCTTGAATATTTTTTCATCTCATGCAGCAAAATGTTATTGAGTTTACACCCTTCAACCAACAATCTTTGAATTTCCAATGAACGATGTTTGATTTTTTAACTTTTTGGTGTTTTACCAAGAAAAAGAACGTCACTAAATAAAAACACCTTAAAACTATAAATTTGATCATGCTAAATCAATAATGTTTTGTTGTATGGTGATGGACAACATTGTTAATCCTCAGTTAAGAAAGATGTCTGACAATGTTGTCCATCCCATACAGCTAAACTTTATTGACACAAACCACAATAATGTTTTTGTATATTTTGGCGTTATAAATTGGATGGAAGTTGAGGATAAAGTCAATAAGATTTTACTCAATGAAATGGACAATATCCTCACTTAAGGATTTTGTCCATTACATTGAGCGAAACCTTACCGACAACCAAACTGAATTTCAAATAAACGTTTTGGTTTAGAGGATATTTGATTTTTTGGCGTTTCTAAGACGAATGGTAATATAATATGGCGTTTGGGTTTTTGTGTGTTTTTATTGGAAGGTCTGAGATGTTGTATATATAGGATGTTTTTTGGCGGGATTTTATTATACTTAATTTTGGTGGTTTATATCTAATGGCGTTTTTTAGGTTATGATGGTGTGTGCTATTGTAGGTTAAGGTGGTAATTTTAATGGCGTTTTATTTCATGAGATGGCGTTTCGTGTAGAGAAGTCAAAAAACGTTTTTACCCTTAATGAAGCGCGCCACAGCAATAAAAGTTATGTTATTTACGAAAACGCCACCGCGTCATCTAGTCCATAGATTGTTTTGATCGGACGATCCATAAATGTTCACACACTTTTCACCGTTTTCTCTAAATCCTGACCATATATATATATAGGGTTGAGTTCATTTCAGAACTCTAAATAACTACAGAACTTTCAGAACTCCTAATAAACAATCATTTTATATATAAGTTTTTGTATTTAGGATCTTTTTATCATCTATTATATGTATTTCTTTGATTACATACATGTTAAAAGTAGTTTACATATGTTTAATTGCCAAAATCATATATATGTGTCATAACTAATTACATATATGTAAAAAAATTAGTTTACATATGTGTAATTATAAAATTACATATAAAAAATGATAACATTACTCTTAACATGTATGTAATCGTAAAAATACACATAATAAATGATAAAATTATGCTAAACATAAAAATATATAAATAAAAAGATTGTTTATTAGGAGTTCTGCTAGTTCTGTAAATATTTATGGTTCTGAAATGATCCTGACCCTATATATATATATATAGGGAGGGTTCATTGGTGAACACTAAAAAAGTGGGGAACGGGGGAACACTCTTAAAAATTATACTTAACATGTTAAAAATTATTTTTTTTTCTAAATTTTTTTCGGCGTTTTTTCTTATAAATACAAGTAGATTTTATTAAAAAAATCAAAAAC
Source organism: Helianthus tuberosus (assembly GCA_030545235.1). Classification (NCBI taxonomy): domain Eukaryota; kingdom Viridiplantae; phylum Streptophyta; class Magnoliopsida; order Asterales; family Asteraceae; genus Helianthus; species Helianthus tuberosus. The sequence goes on from JARYGA010002450.1 coordinate 19,141, forward strand.
TAAAAATATAAAAAAATGTTTATAAAACAGTTATATCTTATAGAATTAACTTAACATGTTAAAAATTATTTTGTTTTTTTTTAATTTTCAGCCCTTTTCTTTATAAAAAGGGGGAGAAACTAGTCAAATAAAAAAAATTATTTTTCTAAAAAAAAATTAGCCTTTTTTTTAATTGTTTTTTTAAATATTTTTAGTTTTTGATTTTTTTATTAAAAATGCTTCTACAAGTATATATAAGGAGAAACGCCGACAAAGATGTTTAAAAATTAATTTTTAACATGTTAAGTTAAATTTTTTAGAGTGTTCCCCGGTTCCCCACTTTTTAGTGTTCCCCTATGAACCTCACACTATATATATGTAACGCCTCACTTTTCGCAGCTTTCTGTTTTTATAAAGTTCATCTTGTAATTCTATTTTCGGAAACCCGTTTCCTTGTAATCGTATTTCGTTTCAAGCTATTGTAAATCCGAGACTTGATCGTAATGAAAGGAATCTTTTATATGAAATATACATCGTTTATACATTATTTATACATTGATACATACGTTTGTTTGACACATGATTCGTAATTCGCATAAACATAAGCTTAACTCGTAAACAATGATCGTGTATTCGTAATCCCTAAATCTTCATACATTCAAACACTTGGTTATTCGATTATAAGATTAAGTTGTACGTTTTTTTTTCACTTGATCATACCAAACTATAAACCATACATACTTGTTACATTTCATGTGTTATACACACCTATGTTATCACACTTTTTGCTAAATTAAAACATGTCATTTATGCATTTTGGACCTTGTTACAAGTTACATACATACTACACACCATGTAACACTTTATTAAACATCAAATATATACCTTCTAATGTCAAAAAAATAAAATAAAACAAAAATTATAAGGCTGTTAACAGCCTTGCATCAGCCCACTTAAATTCTTTGTTTTGAGTTATTCAGCCTACTAAACACTTCCAAAGCCCATCCCAATGAAACCCTAATCCATCCCCTATATAACCCAAGCCTCCTCCAAGCATTTTTCACTTTCTAAACACTCTCCATTCACTCTCAAACACTCCAAACCGTAGCTGACTTCTGAAGTTCGAGCAGATTGATACTACTTCACTAAAGTGAGCATAACTCACTCAATTCTTATCCGATTCACTCGATTCTTTTTGCTACTTCTTTGTATTGACCTTAGCTACGTTTCCATGGGTTTTCCCTGGAACATCAGAGCCTGGAATGTCGCCAAAAGGGCTCCAAAGTTGACTGATTTTTCTGTTCATGTTTCAATCTTTGATAAACTTGTTTAAACTTGAGGAAACTCATCTCAAACCTATGTCCTTATGCTTATAACCACATCTTTGGTTAGTTAGGCTTAAAAACAAGGTTGAGACATTCAAAATCAAAGGTATAAACCTCACAAACTTTTTTTTTGTTCAAGGGTTTAACCCACAAGTGATGTTCAAGTTCAAGACTTGATGTTTGTGTGATTTAGGATTAACTTGGGTTATCCTACTTAAAAATCCACACATTGCTTGATGATTTCTCATAGATTAGTTGTTCATATTCTTGTATTACTTGTAAGTTCTTAACCCTCCTTGTATATTCATAACATCAAGTGTAGTGGTGAACACTTAGAATTGCCTAAATGGAAGACTTTTCTTCCTACCTCCTACATGAATTCTATGACACTTAAGAGGTTCCTAAATGGAGGATTCATCCTCCTACCTCATGCTTGAACTAACGGACTTATTGATATATTACATAACATATATAATACTTATATAAACTATCCAAATATTCGAACCTTTGATGATGAATTTGTGTTCATTCGTCAAAGTACTAGATTGCATCATCTAAGACCTAAAACTTGTTATGATTCTAATGGGTGTTCTACCCATGAAAACATTCTAACCCTTGGGGTTTCATAGTGTCAAACAAGTATTATGTGTTAAAAGATGATTACTTTCATATGTTATATTCTTATGTTTTAAATTCCGAATCTCGACTCTAAACATACCTTGAACTTTAACCCTTATACATTTGATCTCCTAATCTCATTGCTCGTCAACAATTGGATAATTGGAAAGCATATGCAAATTTTGTGAGTATACTTGACCCATTTTTACCGTTTTCACACTTTTGAGTGTAACATGTTTTTATATACAAAACACACTTAGTATACATATTCTTATGCAAATACACAAACAAACAATCCAATACATGCGTACTATTTGTTATGCTTGATTCGTGTTTTCTGGGTGATTCTTATGTGATGAACTTGTCATTAGCTTCGTACAAGCCTCCACTTAACATGTATAGCGCTATAAGAGTAACGCACTACCCTTGACCGAGAGGTCAGGTTAGGTTTATTCATTTATACTTGCGTAAACAAATGGTTGACTTGTAAATCGCATGCCAGTTTATACGTTAATCTTGATAACTAGGTTTGCCATGTGGATTGTTCCTTATTATTTTATTACTTATATACTACGCACCAAACTTGTATGCTCGCCAATACTTTTGTATTGAACTACACTTTTAAAGCATGTTGCAGGTTTAGCGATGATGTTGGTGATGTAGGGAATCTAGTAGGATGCTTAGATACACACTTTAAACTTGTATTCTTATTGTATTGTTTTTCGTTATTTATATTGCATTTGTTTCAAATCCTTGTAATTGACACTTTAGAAATGGAATGAACTTATTATTTAAATACTTGTCACAACTATTAGCGTTATGATGTCTCGAGCAATCTATTTCGTCTCACTCCGATGTTTCCGCCATCGGTTGGGGTGTGACAGATTAGTATCAGAGCAATAACTATAGGGAATTAGGAAAAAAAAATTGCCATGCTTTTGACCTAGTCTATAGTTAAGCACTAAATTCGACCATACTTGCTTCACATGCTATTTTATTGAAACATCTTTATGTGCTATTCTTGAAATGTCTTTTACGTATTATTTTCTTGAAATGATTTATGTGCTTATACTTGTTGTTATTATTTTGAACATACGTCTTTTACACGTTTATACAAAAATCGAAAACACTCGTAATACACAAACGAGACGACTTCACCAAAATAGGCGTGAAACCCACAATTTGGTGAACAACTCTCAATCCATCTACTTTTCCTTTTTACATGAATATCACCATCAAGATAGGGGTGAAATCCTCACCTTGATGGAGAAATTCAAATTTCAAATTCTAGTGGACCCTCGTCAAAGTGTTGAAATTAAATTTTGACCCAACGAGTACCAACCACACTTAGGATACGAAATCGCCAAGTTAGGGGTGAAACTCGCACCTTGTCGACTAGTTCCACTCCTTGATTTTCATAAATCACGCCCAGTCTCGAAATTTCAATTGATTTGGGACATGTAGTAACCGGAAGGGTAAATACCATTAACCGACTTGTCGGCGAGAGTATTTTACCTATTAGGCCAAAGCATGCTCCTCAAATTCAAAAGACTTTTCGACCACTTTGGTTAGTCAAAGTTCCGTTTTGGAACCATCCAAATTTTAATCAAACATGTGTTTCTATTATTTATCTTATACGATGCAATCTTTCAAATTCAAACTAATTTCCGATATTCTCTCTTTACACACACAACATATTAAATCATTTCATACATTTATACATATGCATGGTTTGATAAAATTTTATTTATATTTATTATAACAACAAATGGAGACATATCATCAAGATAGGAGTGAATTCCTTACCTTGACGATTAACTCCACTCCCTCTTTCTTAAAACGACCTCACCAACGAATTAGGGGTGATTCACTTACCTAGGTGATCGTTACCAAAAATTTTCCTTCAAAATATCTTATTATGCAAACCCGATCATGTTTTACACCTAAATCTTTTATCATTATTCAAAATACCTACTTATACCGATTTCAAAATACATTGTTTTATCAAACGTATTTCTTATCCTACAATCTATTTTCACTCAACTCATATACACGAGATTCTTAATCATGTCTTAAAACATTTTATTACCCGAATTTCAAAACCTTACGAAATGCTACCTATCAATTTAATCGGTCCAATTAATCTCTTGCCCATGAACTTCATATTCGACTTAATCACTAAAACACATACTCACGTTACACCACCATACTAAAGACTTTCATTCTCAATCGAAATTCAAACCAACTTTCTTGTATACTTATAAGATCTTATAGATATTATATGATCGTTTTACCAAAGACTCTTTTCAACATCAACGAATCATTTGTTAAAACTTTTTTTTTTCAATAATCACTAAGTCCATTTTGCTAAATTTCTTTTCTAAGGATCAACGTTTTCATAAGAACCTCCAAAATTCAAAATGACTTGCTTTGATGCAAATGAAACAAACCTATTATCTCCGAAAACCTTTTTCTACACCGCTTAATTCGTCTTTCAAATTTCAAAACACGTGGGCTAGGAGACTTCATGAGGACCGGCAATCTTTAACATACGTAAAATTTTTAAAACAAAAGTAGCATTTCCATTCATTACAAAACACGTTATGCATACCCAATGTATACTTTATATCGCCTTGCATTTACAAACTATATTTTACCTTCCAAATCAAACTCGATCTATTTTGATTCAATAAACTCAACATTTCGCTTAAACAACTATACATGTAATTCATCATATACAATTTAATCGATACCTCGCGACGAAATCGCTTATATCATTCGTTTTACATATTCAAATTTCTCGAGCGTTTTATATGTCCAAATATGTTATGCTTCAACATACACTATATACATAATTTTTATTATTCGTACCTACACTTATACTCATACGTTTTATGCTTATACTTATACTCATACGTTTTATCCTTACACTTATACTCATACTACTCGTACGTTTTATGTCTATACTCATACTTACATGAATATTCATACTTAAACTTATATTATGCTCATACTTTCGTTCATACTCATGATTCATACATTCGTACCCGTGCGTGAGTGGAATCCAAGGGATTCGCTTACGTGGGTCTCTTACATACATAAGCATGGACTTGCTTATACACTACATTCTTATACGTACTCATTCATATTTTCAAATACCTTAATTCATATGCAACTAGTACAAGCTATGCAGATCATGCGATGATCGGTATAATCGCGGGTGCACACGGGGTTATAGTGATAAGCACATGAGAACCATAGAGTGTACTGCTGTATATGGTAAGACACGGAACGTAACATGACACCGGATACGAAACGGACGTAATATGGTCAAAACATGGTGGATACGCCGCTGGTACTTCCTATATATAAGTGTTTTCACCATGTTACCAAACTTTCGTAAAACGTGCTATGAGAAATTCAGTGTTTTGCAGACCTTTGGACCTAATACAAATTTTAGACAACTCACAAACGCATTATATCCGATTATCCTCGACGAGACCTCATTCTTAACACCTCACCTTCGTCTATCCGATACTTATACTATTCTGATACTCGTAATTCTCCCATTAGATCAATCGTCCACTTTTCATATCTCCCATTTTCTCCATTATCCTTGTCCTTATTCGAACCCCGTTTACAATCAAGTATGTTTAAACGTTCGAATCCTAACTTATCTCCTTATCTTAAAACTATCTTCCTATTCATGTACTAACATACTTAGTAGACTGTTATCACTTTATTTTAAATGTACCAAACCTTTTCATCCCTCTCAATAAATAATTTTTACGAATGTGTGATTTTATACTATCCTTAAAAACTTCCTATGTAAACTACCCCACTTTCCATCAAAATACAAACCGTTTTGTACAAAATCTTCCTTCTTAATACGGCACATTTTTAATACATCTCCAATTTAAGTTATTCAAACTTTCTTAAACTCGCTTTACCTATCTACGCACCTACACGTTTTTAATTATGTTTGGTACCTCAAATTATTTTGGACAAGACGAACTCCTTTGCAAACCCATCTTGCCATTCCTCAAAATTTCGTACTTTTTACGTTTCAAAATTTTCGAGTCTCAATTTTAATCACCCTTTTTGCTAAGACTCTTTCAAGTCTTCCTCTTAAATAAATTTCGGGACGAAATTTCCTAAAGGAGGAGAGACTGTAACGCCTCGCTTTTCGCAGCTTTCTGTTTTTATAAAGTTCATCTTGTAATTCTATTTTCGGAAACCCGTTTCCTTTGTAATCGTATTTCGTTTTAAGCTATTGTAAATCCGAGACTTGATCGTAATGAAAGGAATCTTTTATATGAAATATACATCGTTTATAAATTATTTATACATTGATACATACGTTTGTTTGACACATGATTCGTAATTCGCATAAACATAAGCTTAACTCGAAAACAATGATCGTGTATTCGTAATCCCTAAATATTCATACATTCAAACACTTGGTTATTCGATTATACGATTACGTTGTATGTTTTTTTTCACTTGATCATACCAAACTATAAACCATACATACTTGTTACATTTCATGTGCTATACACACCTATGTTATCACACTTTTTGCTAAATTAAAACATGTCATTTATGCATTTTTGGACCTTGTTACAAGTTACATACATACTAGACACCATGTAACACTTTATTAAACATCAAATATATACCTTCTAATGTCAAAAAAATAAAATAAAACAAAAATTATAGGGCTGTTAACAGCCTTGCATCAGCCCGCTTAAATTATTTGTTTTGAGTTATTCAGCCCACTAAACACTTCCAAAGTCCATCCCAATGAAACCCTAATCCATCCTCTATATAACCCAAGTCTCCTCCAAGCATTTTTCACTTTCTAAACACTCTCCATTCACTCTCAAACACTCCAAACCGTAGCTGACTTCTGAAGTTCTAGCAGATTGATACTACTTCACTAAAGTGAGCATAACTCACTCAATTCTTATCCGATTCACTCGATTCTTTTTGCTACTTCTTTGTATTGACCTTAGCTACATTTCCATGGGTTTTCCCTGGAAAATCAGAGCCTGGAACGTCGCCAAAAGGGCTCCAAAGTTGACTGGTTTTTCTGTTCATGTTTCAATCTTTGATAAACTTGTTTAAACTTGAGGAAACTCATCTCAAACCTATGTCCTTATACTTATAACCACATCTATGGTTAGTTAGGATTAAAAACAAGGTTGAGACATTCAAAATCAGAGGTATAAACCTCACAAACTTCTTGTTTTGTTCAAGGGTTTAACCCACAAGTGATGTTCAAGTTCAAGACTTGATGTTTATGTGATTTAGGATTAACTTGGGTTATCCTACATAAAAATCCACACATTGCTTGATGATGTCTTATAGATTAGTTGTTCATATTCTTGTATTACTTGTAAGTTCTTGACCCTCCTTGTATATTCATAACATCAAGTGTAGTGGTGAACACTTAGAGGTGCCTAAATGGAAGACTTTTCTTCCTACCTCCTACATGAATTCTATGACACTTAAGAGGTTCCTAAATGGAGGATTCATCCTCCTACCTCATGCTTGAACTAAAGGACTTATTGATATATTACATAACATATATAATACTTATATAAACTATCCAAATATTCGAACCTTTGATGATGAATTTGTGTTCATTCGTCAAAGTACTAGATTGCATCATCTAAGACCTAAAACTTGTTATGATTCTAATGGGTGTTCTACCCATGAAAACATTCTAACCCTTGGGGTTTCATAGTGTCAAACAAGTATTATGTGTTAAAAGATGATTACTTTCATATGTTATATTCTTATGTTTTAAATTCCGAATCTCGACTCTAAACATACCTTGAACTTTAACCCTTATACATTTGATCTCCTAATCTCATTGCTCGTCAACAATTGGATAATTGGAAAGCATATGCAAATTTTGTGAGTATACTTGACCCATTTTTACCGTTTTCACACTTTTGAGTGTAACATGTTTTTATATACAAAACACACTTAGTATACATATTCTTATGCAAATACATAAACAAACAATCCAATACATGCGTACTATTTGTTATGCTTGATTCGTGTTTTCTGGGTGATTCTTATGTGATGAACTTGTCATTAGCTTCGTACAAGCCTCCACTTAACATGTATAGCGCTATAGGAGTAACACACCACCCGTGAACGAGAGGTCATGTTAGGTTTATTCATTCATACTTGCGTAAACAGAGGGTTGACTTGTAAATTGCATGCCAGTTTATACGTTAATCTTGATAACTAGGTTTGCCATGTGGATTGTTCCTTATTATTTTATTACTTATATACTACGCACCAAACTTGTATGCTCGCCAATACTTTTGTATTGAACTACACTTTTAAAACATGTTGCAGGTTTAGCGATGATGTTGGTGATGTAGGGAATCTAGTAGGATGCTTAGATACACACTTTAAACTTGTATTCTTATTGTATTGTTTTTCGTTATTTATGTTGTGTTTGTTTCAAATCCTTGTAATTGACACTTTAGAAATTGAATGAACTTATTATTTAAATACTTGTCACAATTATTACTCGAGCAATCTATTTCGTCTCACTCTGATGTTTCCGCCATCGGTTGGGGTGTTAATATATATATAGTAAAATCACTGAAAACCTAGAAAGCAACGAATATAAAATCTCATATATATTTTTTCACAATTCCTGCGAGTTAAAATGTAAATATATACATAAAAATATTAAGATTTTATTTTTACGCATGTGTATGTTTAGACACGAGGTAGAAGGCTAATTAATATCATTATCTCTCTATATAGTTAATATAAGCTATTTCTAAAATGTATAATAACACATATCTATATTGTACATTTGGTAGGGTGTAATTCGAATTGTTTTTTGGCTTTTGGGTTTTTTGGGTTGGGTTGTAAGGGTTTTCAAAACTAAGAATATTATTCGATATACGAATCATTCTAGGTTCGAGTTCTTCGGTGTTTGGGTTAAACCAAATTGTTTAATTTAAACTTGAACACATTAAAAATTATAAAACATGAGTAAGTTAACTACGTCTCAACTAAACGATTGTAAACGAGTTCAACTTCTCAAGAAAATGAATGTAGAACACATTTTGATTTCTAATCTATAGTAAAAGATCAAACTTTAGCAGTGGTGAAAACTGGATCGAAACTTGAAAGTCATATGGAATTCTATTACGAAACTTCATATTGCAAGGTTGGAACAGCTTTTGGGTTTGATCATATGCTATTCGTCCGATGTAATTTTAGGAGAAGTCGGTGTATATAAATATATGACATAGATCAACACATATTATAGAAGGAAATCGGTTATATTAATATCCAAATTGCGAAAAATTTTCCGATGATTTGGAATATGGAGGCATATACATAAAATACCTGGGTGAGATTTGAATAAAATTGATAACATTAATTGGAATTTCACTTGAAATCGGTAGTGTATATCAAGTAAATTGTTTAGAAAACAGACAAAACTTCTTAAAAGCACACACAAAAAAAAAGGTCTATAAAACAAAATTCCAAGAAGTGCACTATGAAGTATTTCAAGGTAGAATTCATCAAGATTTGAAAATGAGCACAAAAGTAGGATTCATTAGGATTCCTCAAAATTCTTCGGGGTTTGAATATTTCAAGGTAGGATTCATTGGTATTCATTTAAATTCATCGGAGTTGTTTCGGGTGAGCCCAAATCACCAAAACTATATCTATTAACTGTTTAAGGTCAACCGAGTTCGAGTTTGCTATACATCGGGTTCGGGTAATTTGGCTATGATAGTTTCTCGGGTCGGGTTTGGATAAGATGAACATCCTTCTTTTTGGGACAAAAAAGTAATTTTATCACGATTTAAGACACTTAAGGAAGCATACGCATAAACAAATTAACCTTGCCAAATAAAACCCTTAAAACTAGAGGAGAGTAACTCAACAATTTAAGACATTTAAGGAAGCATACGCATGAACAAACCTTGCCAAAGAAAACCCTTATAACTAGAGGAGAGTAACTCAACAAAATTCGTTAATGGCTTTGTTTAGTTGCGCCGATGGGTCCTTTGACTTGTTTAAGTTTAATTTATTCTTGGTTCTTGGGCCTTTTATTAATAATCAATATGTCGGTTAAAAATGAACCGAAAAGTTTGGTTTTAGTTATGGTTATGGCTCAAAACCGAATCAAGCTAAATCAAGTCAAGCTGAGCAGACTTGAATTTTATTCGAGTTGAGCTTAAGCATCAAAATAGCTCGATTTTGAGCTCAAGCCGAGCCAGTTTGATTTGAATTCGAGCTAAGCGGTCTATGGGGGTTGTACACAACCCCATATCACTAAAATCCGAGTTTAGTTGGATTAGTTAAAATCGCTAAAGTAATTGTAGTGTTTTGCAGCGCATTATGGGTTAACTATGTTTAATGTTTCAGAGTATGTATATGGTATTCATATGTTTTATGTGCCTATCTAACTTATTTAATTCCACTTAATTCCCTAATCTACTCCAATACCAACCTATTAATAACAAGTGACCACATTCCTACTTATAAAAAATTTGGTAGCTTGTTAAATCTCCTGCTTAAACATAGCATACACATATGATCATCTCCGGCATAGAAGGAAGACAGGGATCCTAACCTGCAATGCTGCTTCCCTCCCATTCTCCTCTTTCCACGGATTTGGCTCTCTCCTCCCCTCTCACAAACCACCATTTCTCTACCACAGGCGTGTCCGTCTGTGTGGGATCCCCCCCCCGTCTCTCAAGGACCTTGAGTTGGAGAAGCTTTAAATTAACACCACCTTGTGTTTGTGTCATTCTACACACACAAATAAACTCAGTTTCTCCAGTGTATATTTATCATATACATACACACATGAGCATAGGTGAAATAGTCATGTCTTTTCAATTCTGCATAACCATGATAAGAGTATAATTAGAAGATGGTCAAGTTCTAAAGACATGTTTCATGCTCGCTTTTCATGCAAACAACATAGTACAGCGAGATAGCTAGGGTTTGATAATTAGGGTTTCCTATACCTATATGGAAAACATTAAAGCACATAGTTTAGACTGTCCTGTGTATATATGTATAGGTAGCTAGCCACACATGTAACATCATATTATGACAAATAATCATATTTATAACTTAATGCCAAGAAGAAACAGAAAACAAGGGTTGATTCTGCCAACCCAAAAAGAAACAATCATTTACAACCTCAAGATTATAACCTTCACAAGGATAATGTAGCCTCAACAACAGTTTAGCTTGTGTAACATTAAACGAACTCAACCCAACATTTCGAAAACCGGCTAGCCTCATGATCATTTCCCACGATGAAAACCGCTCATGTCGCACTCTCCGGTCCTCACCCTCCGCGGCGACAATGTCCGCAATCTCCCTCCCAAACCACGCCTGTTCCACATCCATCCGCTCCCGGCTGTTTGGGGGCAATGTCGCTTCAAGCGAGTTGAAAACCGCGGAATAATAGTGTAAGGACTCCTTAAATCTTGAAATAAATACCGGGTGGTTGTGGTTTGATTCATTTTCAGCTAATGTGACAACTTTAGGGTTCATGGATTTTATCTTTTTCAACAACAAGCAGAGTTTATCTCGCTTTGTTAACATCCGGTGGAGGTAGTGGATGCAGTTGACGGCTAGGGTTTCGTTAGGGAGGTGTACGACGGCAGAGAGGTGGCGGATGACGTCATCGACGGTGTGGTGGTGGTGGTTGTGAGGGAGTAGAAGTGGGAAGAACTGGAATGTGAGGTTGAGGGAGTGTGCGAATTTGGAGAGACGGTCGCCGGTTCGACGGAGGTGGTTGAGGTTGGTTCCGGTGGCGGTGATGCGGAGGGTGAGTGGCGGGTGGCGGTCGGCGATTGCTTGCATTAGTGGTGGCCATTGGAATCCGTGCATGATGTCGAAATCTAGTATGTGAATATCTTGAGAAAATTGTTGTTGTTGAATGGCTTCTAAGATTGCTTGATTTGCGGTTAGGTGACTGAATCTTATGAAAGGGGTTATTTGATTGAGTGAAAAATATGATGATTGTAGAGTTTCATCATTGTTCTGACAGGCAAATCCGGTGCACGAGGCTTCCGCATGGTCCAATGGGTATTGAGCCATACGGGGCCTTACGTGCGTATCTTTATCCTGTATTTCTGCAAGAGGCTGTTTCCACGACTCATTATTATTAATGGAAAGAGGGGGTGTGGGGTGGAGGTGGAGGCGGAGACGGAGGGCTAGGGCTTTGGTGAAAGAGTGGATTAATCTTTCGGATGAGTCGCCGGAAGGCGAAGAATTGGCTAAGAGGATGGTGGTGATACGGTGGGCGGTGGTGAAGTCAGTTTGAGAAATGGAGTGTGCACAGGTTAAGAGTAGTTGACGTAAGTGGATGGATGGTGGGATCTGGTGGTGGTGTAAGTGTAAGGGTAACAATAACGGTAACGGTAACTGTCCAGTAACTGCTGGAGGTGGTGGTGGGGGTTGGAAAAGATCTGATTGTGAATGAAGTTCTTGATTTTGTTGTTGATGATGTTGTGAACAAGATGATGAACCCAACATTTAAAGACACTTCTTGGCTAAATCTTGAATCTTCAAGTTTGGTGGTTAGGGTTTTAACCTAAATTAGAAACCCTAAAATCAGCATATTGCAGATCCGGCATAATAGTATGCAAGGAGGAAGAATGATGGGGTTAGGAAGGGTGTGTGGAAGCTGAAGGCCGATATACATTTACATCTAAAGATATACATACAATAATGACATATATATGAACAAAAGTTAAGATAAGACAGAAGTGGTGACAAAATTGCAACTACACTATGCTCTTTCTTCTTGCCTGACATCCACAGTTACATGTTTTTAAAGTGTGGAATAATATTTCTGTAGATTTTGACAAAATAATGTGTGTATATCATTACTTACATGTTTGTGTGTACACTTTAGAGTAGGAATATGATTTATAACCAAATTATACTAATGTTTAAAGTCAAATATTGAGCACTATGTTCTTTACATTAGTTTGATAACATGGGATTATCCTAATGTAAAATAGGAATACAAATGTCTCATAACATGGGATTATCCTAACATTGAGCACTATGTTCTTTACATTAGTTTGCTTATAAGTGTTGACTTTGTAGGATGCCTGAACTCCATTTAGGACACTACGAAACATGGTTACTCCCAAAAGTCACAACATATGTAGCAGACCTAGAAACATTGTAGAGTCTAGTATCTTCCACCATCCGTAAAAATATGCGTTTTGTGAGGACATGTAGTTATAGTATCATAGATATGACAATCGAGAGTTTTCAAGAACTTATGGTTCCTCCTTTCCATCAAAAAGTAATGATTTTTTAATAAAACTTAGGGCATGTTCCAATGAAACCGGTGGAAATGTTTTCCAGAGTTGAATTCATATCCATTTTGTATATGGAATATCATATCCGGTTAATGAATACAAACAACAAAAACAATAACAACTTAACAGTATTAAAATTCTTATTGAGTATAATAAGAGCTATAGATTGTTTGGTGTAAACAAACAATCAGTCGAAAGAAGGTGAACCGATAATTGAAAGTCTCTGAACTCAGAAAGATATACCGACTCACTTTCCATCAGTCAGATAGCATGAGTAAGGCATTATCTTTCAAATGAACATCGTCTTTCCATCTGTCAGATAGCATGAGTAAGGTAATTATCTTCCAAATGAACAACGTCAAATGGTTTTAAACGCCATCTTATAGTTTGGTAGCCGATATCGCTCGTCATGATGAATTATACTTCCTATCATTGTTTAACACATGATGAAGTATTATGATCTTGTATCAATCAATGTGAAAAATGCCACATGATTTGTCTTCTGGCTGGTCTCTCTAAGAGATATATGTAACATATAAGCACTAACTAGGTAAAAAGAACCTAGATTGACCATTGATCGATGGTAAAATTATGGTGTTTGATATAGATTTTGGCTGTGGAACACATTACTTTGAGTGTGTTTCTGATTTTCAGTTCTGAACGTGTTTATGATGCATATAGTCGATATGTGTTCTACAATGCATCGGTCATGTTTCTATTTGTTAACATTATTTAGCTTTTGATCTATGTGTCTTCTTACTAGTGTTTGTATGGTGTTTGATAACCAATATTCGTCTAGGCTTAGTAGTGATCTTACCATGGTCGAGCCACAATTGAGTCGTATATTTGTCGTATGCCTATGTCTAATACTTTTTCAATGTTATATTGTATGATCTTTTGGGTGTTCTCGGTGATAATTTAAAAACGTGTGACATCTAGATACTTGTGTCACATGCCACATGATTTTATTCTAAATAAAAAAAAGTGTGTTTCATATTGTGTAATTCTATACACACTAACAACATAGTCGATATACAAATCCTTTCAATATATACATAATCATAAAATCTTGAAAGAGTTACATGGATAGTCTCTATGGCATGCCTATTTTATGGATTTGGTCTCTAGGTATGAGAAATTACACATTAGCTTCACTACTAGAAAAATTAAAATTTCTGACACCATTTTCCGTAGGAAATGCGTCACAACTCGCGATTTTCTACGAATTTGTGACAAAATGCATATGTAGGAAAACCACTCGTAGGAAACTGGTTTCTTACGCATTTTCTACGCATTTTCCTACCCATTTCTGACAGAAAAAGGGCTGTCACAAATTGCTACACATTTTCTACGCATTTTCCTACCCATTTAACGGAAGTTAATTTTTAATTTTTTTCTACACAATTGTCACGAAATTTAATTTTTAAAATTAAACTTCATTAACACACCTTCGACCCAAACGGGTAAAAGGCCAAACAAACTACAACACCCCCGACCTAAACTCGCTATTCACTCATAGATTTTTTTTTTTTTTTGAAAATTAAACTTCATTAACACATCTTCGACCCAAACGGGTAAAAGGCCAAACAAACTACAACACCCCCGACCTAAACGGGCAAAGGGAAAAGAAATTACAACATGTGCAATGTATATTTACACCACTCCTCCCATCTAATATAATTATATGAAGTTCTGTTTTTGATCCAAGCAAAACCTCTCGCCTTTATCTCCCCTATGATATCTTGCGTACTATATTTTTTCTGGTTGAACACCACATCGTTCCTTTCTTTCCATATGTACCAACAAGATATCATCGCCAAACCGTGAATGATATTATCCGCCTTCTGATAGGAATCATAATCTGGTTTATAGTTAATTGTCATTTGTCTATTCTAGGAGGGGGTAAAGTGTAATTGCTATTTCTATAAATAAGGATCAATAGTCATTTAGGAAGTGTAACACCCCGTGTTTTCGAGAAGTCAAAGTTAACGACTGATTATACGAATTTGACTTATAGAAATTTCTTTTATTTTAGCTATTATGTGGAGTAAGTGTTTATAATTACAATAATCGACGCACGATAATCGACCTACGACTGTGAACTATAGGAAGTAACAATGCGATAAAGTTAACTAAACAATAATCAAACTATGCTAATCAAATCGACATCGAATCGCAACTCGAACTACGCATTTTAGTTATTATACGTGTGTGTGTGCCTTATGTGTTACTTGTGCATGTTTATTTACGTTATGTGGTAATTAATCGAACTCGAATCGAAACTCGAAATGCAATCGAACTCAACCGACATCGAACTCAAATCACAATCAAACTATGATAATTAGTGGAGAAGGGATAGTGCGAGATATGAGTGGTTGGGATTAAAAGTAATTTGACTAGGAAACCCTATCGTATCGAACCGCTCGCAACCGAGATTGAAATATCAAAAATCGTCGCGCCGAACACTCGAAACGTGCAGCTGATCGATCAGGCTACCAGCCGATCGAACAGCCAGCCGATCGGACTGCTGTCTGATCAGACAGGTTGTCCGATCGAGCTGCCTGGCCGATCGGCCAGCACTTTCCTCATTTGGCATCCTATAAATACCCCTGTCATTGTCATCCTTTCCACTTTTGGAAACCTCTGTCCGACCAGCACGCCTAACTCGCCTTTTCTCATATTTCTCTCGATTCCGGTAAGATTTCGTCCTAAATCTTGTACTTTCTTGATCTACACGCACTTCTACACCTTTCTATCTTTCAAATCTTAACTTTTAACCGAGAAATCATCAAAATTCAAGTGTTCTAGGATGATGTCATCATGGGTTCTTGAAGAACTTCATGTTTTGGCCTCAATCCACCAAGAATAACTTGGATATAACCGATTTCCACATAAACGAACAAATATCTTTCATAGATCCAAACATATACACGGTGAAAAGGATTGAAAGATGGGTTTTCCAACTTTCTTTCAACTCTTTTTCACTCAATGCCTTCAACCCGATAGAAATGGGGCCTGTGCCGGCTTACAAATCACTCCGGTGGTTGCATGGCTCAAGATCCGGATTCTATCCACGGGGTTAACCGACTCCGGGTTAAACGTTAAACTCCGTTCCGAACAGTTCACCGTCCGGATTTGGGTGATTCCTGTCCGACCAGGGGGACCAAGTAAGGACGAGGGATCTATGGTTCGACTCGTTGTCAAGATACCTCAATAAAACGACAAACAATCAGAACAACCAAGTGTTAGACGAATAGGCTGATCAGGTCAGGATGCTGACCAATCGGACTGCTGTCCGAACGGACAGCCAGCCGATCGGAGAGTCAGCCGATCGATCGACCGGCCAGCCGATCGGTTAACACATGGTCCCACACTTAATCAATTTATTTTGAAGAGTAGTATTGAACGAACTACTGTTCGATCGGACTACTGTCCGATCGGATTACTCTTCGGATCATGAGATACTATACTTCAACACTTAATCGAATTTTCAACATGTTCGATGCACTAGGAGTGCCACCCGATCGAACAACCGTCCAATCAGATGACACCCTGCTGAGAACTTGTCTTGCTGAAAGTACCTAACCGATCGGGTTGCCGGCCGATCGAACAGTTGTCCGATCGATCGACCTGAAGGGTAAGGATACTTCAATGTTTTCAAAATACTACAACGAAAACTTCAAAAGACAAGCCATCATACACAAACACATCCTTCTCAAAGGAAGAAACAATCCACTCGAACAGCCATCAGATCGGCCTACCGACCGACCGGACAGCTGTCCGAACAGACTGTCAACCGAACGGTCAGCCGTCCGATCGAACTACCGTCCGATCGACCAGCTGTCCGACTCTCCAACACTTTGTATCGTTTTACACGTCACTTATCGTTATGCTATCAAACTATTTAGGCTAACTTTACTCGCTAAGCGCTCCCTTCAATCCATCAACCGCTGTGAGTATACTCGATCCCTTTTTGCTTTATGCACTTTTGGGTGTTATATACGTTACAACTATTCAAATCACATCAAACACACTACTCAATACTACTTGAACGCTAACCGTTAATGCATGTTATACGTGGCTTATGAATGCTTGTTTGTTATGTTTACACATGGAATGCTGTCTACCTACCTTAGCAACGATAGTACTATAGTTTGGACTCAGCACCCGTTCACACGGGGGTTGTTAAGGACAATTACTTGCATGGATTACAGTGGTAATCATGTATTGCGAACTGCATTTGGCAGTCAACCCGCAGTCATTGGTATCGATGGATCTATGTCGATAACTAACGTGCTTCATTTCACTATGTGTACGTGCTGGTTATGCGTAAACGAATTCGAACTTTATATGCTATTATCAAACTTGTATGCTCACCTTTACACTATGTGTATTGACTTTTACGTTAACGTATGTGACAGGTGCTTAGGAAGTTTACATGCTTAGCTTGCTGTGAACTTGAGGCTAGGAAAGGTCTAGGATGCTCTCTGTGCTGTGATGAAATCGAAGCTAGGAAAAGAGGTCCTAGAAACCAATAAATAAACTATCTATGTATAAATCTGAGTTGTCGGAACAGAACTACTTGACTAGATTTTGTCTGTAATAATTTGTTTACTGTTTGAGACATGGTATGGGACATGTTATTTAAATTAAATGGTAATGATAATTGTTATGGAGACTTCTGGACAATCTGTTTCGCTCAGTGCCATGCCCCGATGATTCCGCCATCGGTTGGGGTGTGACAGGAAGGTAGGAGAGATTTTAGGAAGTTGTTAGGCTCATTGCATTAGCATGAGAAGGGCATAGCCCTGGACCACTTCGGTGGTTAGTTATTTGTATTATCTTCTTCAGTCAATCAATATAGTTTCATATTTGCTTTCATCATCTCCATTAAATTCAGCTATCTATCATTGGTCTGACCTGCCACTGCTCTACTATTGCTCGATCTCATATTCATTCAGATCTATCTTCATTTTTCGGTTCCTTCTCACAATCGGATCTCAGATCTAATATGTTTCAGATCTTCTGCCTTCCATCAGATCCAATTCGTTTCAGATCTTCAATTTCCGCTGCAACATTGTCGATTTCTGAATTCTCGGATTTCAGTTCAGATTTCAAATCAATCGCTGGTTTCACACCTCTGTTCCTGTTCGAGTTCCAGATCTCTCCAGTTCGTTTTATTTTCTGATACAATCTCCAATATGGTGAATACCTCTACTCATCTGGACATTCAGGATCAATTGATTCAGAAGCTTCAGAGTGATATGGCAAATCAGTCTTCTCGACTGGATTCCATCCCTGCTACCTTAGATGCGTATCAGGAGGAATCCGCTGAATTTCGTAAGGTGATGCTCGCTTGGATGAAGGATCAGGAGACAAACCACACCGATCTTCCACCAAAGTCAGGGCTATCAGATTCGCTTGGTTCGGGAGTTAATTCCGGGAGCGGTATTTACTTCTTCTAGTCTCAAACCTGCTTCCAATGGGGATTTGTCTGGTGATCGTTCGGCTCTATTAGCTCAATTGGAGGCAATCGTGTCCATATCTGAAGCACGCTTGCGTGGTCATACGATTTCACGTTCTTCAGGTTCCAGCTCTCAATTGTCGTCTTTGATGGTTTCGGCTGATGCTAAATCGTTTGGCGCTGGGTATTTAGGGTCGCACAGGGCTGATTGGGCTACATCAGATAGTATGCAAGGAAAGTTGGGCTTGGACACTATAGTGGGCCTACGTATTAAACATAAAATGGTTGTGGATCTGGGCTCTACACGTATGGGATCGCCGGGTGACGTACTTACTTCAGCAATTCAGTTTCTGTTTCGTGACACCATCTATTCTGCATCACAGTTGGTCTCTTTTCCCTTGCCTTCGGTACATGTCTCTATCCAAGTTGCTGGGAAATTATTGCTGGCGGGGATGATAAAACCTCCGGTTTTTGTCCCAATTTCAGTTCCCTTTGACAGGGGGAATTTTCACTCGAATTATACGATCGACATTCAGGTTTTAAGGGAGGAATGATCCCCACTAGTCATCTTTGGGTGGTGCATGGGCAGCCTCGACCACCTGAGTCACTCTCGAAGAAATCTACGCTTGGATGTCAAGTCAGTTATCCTTCCCAGTCTTGAGGGCAATGTGACAACTGTCAAAAATACAGGTATCCGTATAATTAATTAATCTTGATTAATGCTTAATGACTGTGTTGAATTACAATAAACTACTTTCTGATTAGTGCATCATACTTACATGTGCATCACATATTGCATAATGTCATATCATCATTACATGCAAACCAAATTGACATAAATGATGCACAAAGCACAGTTAGCGGATAACTCAGAAAAATGCTGGCAGAACTCAGCACATAGACAGATAGTGTTTTGAAACTCAGTATGGGCCAGATACTAAGTACTACACTAGTATGGTGTGTAGGGAAGTAAGGACCACAAAACTGCATTCCTAAGTGATAGTTTAAGTGCCGGAAAGTGCCTAAAACTCACCCAAAGTGCTGAATTCAGCACAATTAAGCATTTTAACAAGCTAGTATCTTGCAAAAATATGACTAAATGGTCCTGCACACTTTCCTAAGTGTCGGGAATTAAA
>JARYGA010002451.1:0-28971 GCA_030545235.1 Helianthus tuberosus
TAATTAGAACATACACGCCAATTATAGTCAGAATACTTGATATAACCTTGTTCAAAGAAGAAAAAGATATTTTTGATATAACATAGAGCATATGCAAAGTGCATAGCATGTTATAAAGTAAGATGTCGTTTTCGTTTTCTTCTCTCTCATCATCTTATGATTACTTGGGTGTGGTGGATTGGTTGTATGTACGAAGAAACCTTTTACAAGTATGACCACTTTATCTTTCACAATGAGGGGGCGTTGGGATGTGCATTTTGAAAGTGATCTTGTGACACTGAATGATTAACCAGCTACAATAACAATATGGTGCAAGAATTACTGTTTGGATGTTTTCTCTAACTTGAAGTTATTATTATCATTTTTAACAGTATTAAAAAGGATAAAATAAGAGTATATAAGCAACTTTACTTCCCTATAATACTCAGAAGGGTAAACTGCAGTTTTCGTCCCTGATGTTTGGTCCAAACTCCAAACATCAGGTCACATCAACCTTTAACACTTTTGGTGCCTGACGTTTCAACATGCAACACTTTTAATCCAATTCACCAACTCCGTTTGATTTTTTCTGTTACTTCTTGGCAAATGACCAAAATACCCTTGTTATATAAAAACTGGTGGTTGAGATGACCGAGGAAGACAAGGTGGTGGCAGTGGTGCTACTTTGGTGGTCTGTGTATTAGGGTTAAATTGATGAATAAGGAAGTTGATTAACATTTTTTTATTCAGTCTCTTCATGGGGGTTTTGGTTTTGGTGTTATGAATGAGCCTGTTAGGGATCTCTTAGAGTTCGCGGTGGCTCACGACTTGGGTATTATAAACTCGTTCTTTAGGAAGAGGGAATCACCGTTGATCACTTTTAGTGGCGAGAGCCATAACATGCAAATAGACTATCTCTTGATGATGAGGCGAGGATATTGACGTTGGTGGAATGACTGCAAGGTTATACCAGGGGAGACGGTAGTGGCTCAACATCAGTTGCGCTGCGCTGGTAGCAGACATAGGTTTAAGGGAAAGGTTGACCAAGGGGCAGCAAAAGGGCCGACCTAGGATTCGATGGGGAAGCCTAAGGGAGACAAAATTACGGTGTTCAGAGATAAGGTTAGCTCCATGACAGAAGGTCGAGTGGGTGGAGACGCAAACCATATGTGGGAGGCTATGGCGACTACCATTACTCATGTCGCGAAGGAGACGCTAGGGGTCACAATTGGTAACACATGTGGGCATAAGGACTCCTCCTGGTGGTGGAGTGAGGAGGTGTGCAGACTAAAATAAGGGATAAACAAAATCGTTTTTAGAGATCTTTTGGGGTGTACGATTGAGGAGGAACGAGCAACGTTAAGGGAGAATTACAAAAAGGTTAATAAAGCATTAACGGAGGCAAAGAACACAGCTTAAAACTTAAAAGAAAATGTTTGATGTTTGGAAACAAAGGAGGGATAACATGATATGTTCAAGATCGCCAAAGCTAGGGAGCGTTGAAGGCAGGATCTAGTAGTGAAGTTTATAAAAGGTGAGGATTAGCATGTTTTAGCAAAGGAACATGACTTAAAGTTGAGATGGCAAACCTACTTCCACAATCTTTTCAACAAGGGAAGGGTTTGCCAACAAGAAAGTGACTACCACACTACGCAAAGGAGATAGCAGAGTAACTGCCTATGTTGTCAAAGGCGCAGGGGTCTCTCTGGAAGCAGCCAATCTATCCCTAGGGATAAAGGTAAGGGGTGCCAACATCCCGCCCTCCCCAAACCCTACCAATAGCTCTGCTATGTGTGGGACTGGTATGGTTGTTGTTATTGTTGTTTTTATATAACAAGGGCATGTTGGTCATTTGACAAGATTTAACATTGGATTTGCATGTTGAAATGTCAGGCACCAAAAGTGTTAAAAGGTGGATGTAACCTCACGTTTGAACCAAACATCGGGATGAAAACCGTAGTTTCCAAACACCCTAATTTGTCCAATAACATAACAACCACTGTAATCCTAAACTCACAAACCCTAATTCTGACTATCCTCTTTAAATCACAAAATTAACTTATCCACTGTACGGAAACAGATCACCAGCCACAAACAAATATAGTATAACAAACAAAATCATCTTCAGTGGAAGCCAAACCTGGAAAACTCCGTAATCACTAACAACATGCGAGTACAAGAACACATCTGAGTCACGGATTCCAGAAGTTTCTAACCACTTCATATGATCCAATTGCTCACGAAACAAACACTAATTTGTTACTGCAAAACAATAAGATGTAAAAAAACTATCGCCAGAATATGTGAATTTTGAACATCTTGAATGTTAGGGTTGATTGTAATTTAATAGTTTTGGTTAAGGAGAATGAAGAAATAATAAGTGAATTGCATATTTTACCTGACGAATTACGCCATTGATGAAAGAGGACAGTGATCAGAAGGTTTGATTGATTGAAAATGTGGAAGATTGAATTGGGGAAAATGGTGGAAAAGCGAAGCCCTTTTGGTTTTTTATTAACTTTTTTTTTATTTTTATTTGGGGATCTTTTTTCAGTTACACATTTTAGCAAACTTTTTTTTTTTTTTTTTTTTTTTTTTGAGTTAAATGCCTGGTTGGTCCATGTGGTTTGCAAATATTACAGACTTTGTTCCAGTGATTTACTAATTACAGAGTTGGTCCCAGTGGTTGCAAATTTTGCATTCGGGTGATCCTTATCACTAACCCATATTAATTTTCTCAATGTGAAATGACCAATGTTTTTAAAACCGGACCGGGCCGGCCGGTTGGACCGGTCCGGCCGGGATCCGGAAACACCACCGGGCTGGTTCAGTCCTTTAACCCGTTTCTGCAGTGACCCGGAGGTCGGGCCGGGAGCCGGGCGGTCGGGCCGGCGGGTCGTCACGCAATGGTCGGGCCGGAGGGTGATAGATCTGTTGCCGGAATAATTCCAATGTGTGCCATAGTGGCAGAGGTGAAACCAATGTTTTGAAAACCGGACCGGGCCGGCCGGTCGGACCGGTCCGGCCGGGAACCGGGACTTCATCCTGGCCGGTTCATGCCATCAAACCGGACCAACATCAGGCCGGAGGTCGGGCCGGCGGGCCGACGGGTCGCATAGGGTCGGGCCGGTCATGGTTTTTTTTTTTAATTAAATATGGAATAAATCACTTCAAAACCTAATCTAAAAAACTCAAAACAAGATTTGACACTATGTTTGATAGTTAGTTGCAAGATTTGGTACTTTTGAATGTTTTTGGATGACTAATGGTTGTGTTTTTAGTTCCTTAACTATTTGGAATTTTATCTATTTTTTCTATGTTTTATATATATTTTTATATAATTTATGACGTAATCCGGTTCTTAAATACGGTCGAACCGGTCGGACCGGTCCGACCTTTGACCCCGTAAGGTGACTGAGTCGACCTCTGCTCCGGTTCTAAAAACATTGGGTGAAACCTGCGAAGAAGATGAGTGTGAGGATGTTTTTGCCATTTAATCATATAATACAAAAAGTCTGTTGCCTATTTGTAGCCTAAAGTAGTCAAAGTAGCGTACAGTCCTATCTTTCTTTTCATAATGCAATATTGAATAAATAAATAACAATATAAATAAATGTCAGTATCTAATAATTTTCATTTTACTTTCGTTTATTTCATTTAGCTAAAAAGATGTCTAGATTTTTTAATTTATCATTCTTTATAATAAAATAATAATTATTATTATCACTAGCATATATGTTTGTGTGTAGGAATTTATTGACCCTACGGTTAAAAGTTTTTGGTTCCGCCACTGAGGGTGATAGAATTGTTACCGGAGGTATTGGGGAAGGTGTTTTATAAGAAGAGGAAAAACATTCCGGTTAAATATTTTATATAATTTATTACGTAATTCAGGTCTTAAATCTGATCGAACCGGTCCGAACTTTGACCCCGTCAAGCGACCGGGTCGACCTCCGGTCAGGTCCTGAAAACATTGGAAATGACTAGATTGCCCATGAACAATAAAAAATAAAAATTAAAGATGACTCACCCTTATCTTCTTCCTTCCCATCTCTCTATAAAACCCACCAACACTACAATAAAGTGAATCAATTCCACTACACAAGCAACCAAAGTGAATCAATTCCACTTACTTTTTCTTCCCCAAACAAATATCAAAAGAATTATTCTTATTCATTCAGTTTTTTTTTATCACACTCTAACTCCTTCTTTGAATTAAAGTGTATAACTTCTGTATACCCAAAATAAACCAAAAAAATTCAACAACAAACCCCCAATTTGAATCTGATATGTCTCTTTATCCCAATAAACCAAATTCAATGTTGATTTTTCAATGCAATTATCAATTATTGCTAAATCATATATCAAATATTGATCCCACTGTGAAATCATCGTGAATCTTTCTAGTAAGAGAGTGGAACCGCGGTGAGGAGTGGCGGAGGCAGATGCAGTGGGTGGTTACGATGGAGATGGTGGTCCGAATGTGAGGAGACGATGTTTTAGGTGGATGGCTGTGTAGGCTGAGCTGGTGGTTCACATTTGTTAACAGGTGTTTGTGATAGGGTTCAGGGTTGCAAGTCAGAGGTGGTTGGTGATGTGGTTAGAGGTGGTGGTACGGTGGTGTGGGGTTGTTTCAGGTAGTGGGTTCTGGATTTACACTGGTGAATGGTGGTCGAGATTATGTATATGGTGGTGGTGGGTTTTTGAGAGAAGGGAGGAAGAAGATGATGTGGGCCATCTTTATTTTTTGTTTTTTTTATTGTTCAGAGGCAATATAGTCATTTCACATATATTTAACTGAGAAAATTAACATGGGTTAGTGATAAGGATCATCCGAGTGCAAAATTTGCAACCACTAGGACCAACTCTGTAATTAGTAAACCACTGGGACCAAGTCTGCAATATTTGCAAACCACAGGGACCAACCACGCACTTAACTCTTTTTTTTATTTTCATTTGTTGATCATATGGAATCATGAGAGAATGAAAAAAATAATAATTTTGAGGGTAAATTACACTTTTCTTCTTTTGTGTTTATAGCGGGTTGCAATGGATAGCCTTTAACTTTAATAATTACAGGCGCAATCCTTTATTTGGAAAACTTATTACACCTTTCGTCCTTTAGCACTAATCAAGTTAATTTTTCGGTTAAATATAGCATTTGCCTTGCACATGAGGGTAGGTTAGTAATTTTACCTTTTATATTAAAAATATATATAGAAACCATAAACCAGAGTCCACACCATCTCTCAGCTCTCTCTCTCTCTCTCTCCCCCTCTTTCTCTCTTTCTAAAAAAGTTGTATGGATCTGTCGTCCACCATTTCTACTGTCGCATCGACTCCATACCAGAAAAACAAGAAGAATGGCTTTCAAACTAAGAGGTAGCAAATTAACAAGAAGGTAAATGCTCTTACATACTTAGAAATACAAGAAGAATAGCAAATTAACACACACAGATCAAACTGAGAGGTAGCTTTCAGTCTGCTCCGATCTTCTCGGTCATCCGCCGGCAACCACCAACCAATCCGGCCACTATCCTAATCCCCCAATCATCTCCGGCGATTTCTAATTATTCACCGGTCAGATTCTTCTAGAGGAAGCTTTCATTCTGCTCCGATCTTCTCGGTCATCCGTCGGCAACCACCAACCAATCCGACCACTATCCTAATCCCTCAATCCTCTCCAGCGATTTCCAATTATTCACAGGTCAGATTCTTCTACCACCACTATTTAAACATCCAATCGTAGGGTTTCAAACTCAAATCGATGGGAAGTTACGGTTCACTACCTGGGTGTAGATTGGGTCACGGTTTTCAAATCTAGAAAGGTGTCGAATTTGGTGAGGTTTGGTGGTGGTCATAGGCGGTGGTTTTCAGAATTGATGGTGTTTTATACTGGTCACAGGTTCTGTTTTCGTGATGGGAAGTTAGACTTTGGAATTGGGGGTGAATAGGGTTGTAAACGAACCGAACGTTCAGCGAACAGTTCGTGAACCATTCGGCGGGAAGTTCGTTTATGTTCGTTCGTTTAATAAACGAACAAATATGAACAAAAAATTTCGTTCGATTAGTTAAATGAACGAACATGAACAAAGGTCTCGTTCGTTCGATTGTGTTCGTGAATGTTCGGTAAGGTGTTCGTGAACGTGTTCATGAACATTCGTTGATTTACGTTATTTTATGTTCGTATGTTTGTGCTTTAGTTGAAGATCTTTGTACTTACATATATTTTATGTATGGTTTTTATTTTATTAAACTTTTATTTATTTTATTACCCTAACAATTAAACTAGGAAACCCTCTTTCACCTTGTTTATTCACTATTTCCCTTTCATATCTCATTATTTACATCGGCGAATACGATCGACCCCCGTTCCACAATAAGGGATTCAAGTTCGAGTGCTACTATCTAGGCCATCTATCTTTATCCTTCGTCGCGTTCGCCAAATTTATTTGTGTTCGTTTGTGTTCGTGAACCGTTCGCGAACACGCTCATTTCCTTAATGAACGAACACGAACACAAAATCTCGTTCGGTAAGTGTTCATGAACCGTTCGTGAACACATTTATTTCCTTAACGAACGAACACGAACAAGGCCTTGTTCGTGTTCGTTCGGTTCGTTTACAGCCCTAGGGGTGAATGGTGGATGTGGTCCAGCAAAGGCCGATGGTGATTGATGGTGGTGAGGATGTCGGTGGTGGTTGATGGTGGTGATGGAGGCTTGTTGATGGTGGTGATTTGAAGAGTTTATAGAGAGAGTGTGTGTTCAAAGTGTGTGAGAGATAGAGTGATTTTTCAGAATTTATTAGTTCCATGTATTTTTTTTTTCATTTGTTAAATGAAGGGAAAGAAAAAAAGAAAGAGAAAAGACAATATTGCCCTTATATGATCTGACTTAACTTAAAATTTTAATCTGGTTAGGGGTAAAGGACGAAAGGTGAAATGAGTTTCCCAAATAAAGGATTGTGCCTGTAATTATTGAAGTTAAAGACTATCCATTGCAACCCGCTACAAACATAAAGGACGAAAAGTGACAAACAATAATATTGGTAGTTATACATTGTTGAATAAAATTTTAAAGTTCTGAAAAGTTCAAGAAATTAGTTTGGTTTCATATATAATCATCAAATCATTTTATATATGCTTTCATGGTTGTAAAATAAGGTCTCCAAGGCCGAGTACTCCCCGAGTAGTTGTGATGTGTGTAAAATGCAACATATAAATTACATCAAATGATGCATAAAACTAACCCTTTTTTAGTACTAATGTTGGAAAATGTGTTCTTTTGTCTTCCTTTTGTATTTTCAGGATCAAATGAGCTTAATTGAACAAAAGGAACAAATATACAACCAAATCTAACATAAATACAAAGAAAGGGAATAAACGTGGCATGCCTGACCCCTCGACAGCATCTTCCCAAAGCAAAAACAAGAAGAAAGATGAGCATGGGGCTGTGCCCAGCTGAGCACGGGGCTGTGCCCAGCTCAGCACGGGGCGTGTCCAGCTCAACACGGGGCCGTGCTCAGCGAGCATGGGGTCGTGTCCAGGATGGTCAGCCCTGGCACAAAAGACAAACATGTAGAAGCTTCTATTGCCCACCACGGGGCCGTGCCCAGCGGACACGGGGCCTTGGTCAACGTAAAGATACGCAGAATCTTGCTAAATCTGATAGTACAGATATGCTTCTGCACACGGGGCCGTGCCCAGCGGACACGAGGGGCGTGGTCAACTAATGCGGACAAGAGCAATTAATGAAGAAAGAGAAAAGGGTGGACACGGGGCCGTGTCCAGCGGACACGGGGTCGTGTCTAGCGGACACGGGCCGTGTCCAGGCTTCTGTTCAGCCTATAAATAGGAGTGCTTGGCTCAAGTTCAAACCATCCCTTGGCACACCACCTCTCTCACACTTCACCCACCACCCACCACCATTATAACACCATCATCCACCACCATCATCCATTGTCCATCATAGAGTGTGTGAGTCGTCTCGGGATCCAAGATTGATCGTAAGAGTTCTTGACAATCAAGGCCATGTTTGCCTAAGTCTCTTACATCACTTGGTGAAGACAAAGTGTCTAGTGTAATACTTTTTATTTTTAATCTTTTCGCACTTTTTAATTGGTTATGTATTAATGACTTTAATAACTAGTTTCTTATGTTGAAGGTGATTCTTCCTTATCGTTTGTCCGTGGTGTCTTGGCATTATTTTACTGTCTATATAAAATAAAAGATTTTTACCATTCATATCTCCATGGTCTATATGGAGGTATGTTGGCTACCTGGTCGGGGGTTAAGGGAACGGTTTGGTAAGAGTCTTGCCGTTGTTCAGCGTTTAGAGATCCTGCAAGGGACCTGGGTCAAATTTAGTAGGACCTCCTTCAATACTTAACGGTATTGGATGGCGGGGGTCCAAACTCTTTGATCCCCTCATAAGTTAAACTACTATTAATACTATAACCCGGCTACTTAGGATTGTATCCTTGCTGACTCAGACTACTTAGCCGAGGGTAACGTCACCTTCAAAAGAGGGGCCTACCATAATTTGCATTAATAACTTAATTAATTATCTTTCAATAATCCGACCCTTTAGGATTGTATCCTTGCTGACTCAAACTACTGGGTTGAGGGTAACGTCACCTCCAAAAGAGGGGCCTACTACAATAACTAAGATAATCTCTTAAATAGTGCAAAAGTGCGGAAATAATCAAAGGTTACACTAAACACGAGTCGGAACCAAGTGATTCATCTTGTCTATCTGTTTTTCTTTTATTTTTATTTTTTTTCAGCATTTTAGTTAATTTTTATTTTTCTAGTTTAAAACCTTTTTCTAACATTTTTGATTTGATTAGACGTTGAGGATAAACCGGTATTAAAAGCTCTTGTGTCCTTAGACGACCTCGGTATCTTGCCAACACTATACTACGCTCACGATGGGTGCACTTGCCCATATGTGTGTTTAGTGTTAGTAAATATCGTGTTTTATAAATTTAAAACTTGGCTAAAAAGTGTTAAAAAGGGCTTAATAAATATATTAAAAACTAACGACACTTCACACGCATCAAGTTTATGGAGCCGCTGCCGGGGACACAAGGATTTTAAGAAAGCTTAAAATCGACGGCCTAATCAGTTTTTCAAAACCTTTTCAAAACGCGCGCACATTTTTCTGCATTTTAGTTTAGTTTTGCATTTACAGTAGGTTGAACATGGGCCGTGCTCGCTGAACACGGGGCCGTGCTGCACATTTTTCATAAAACACCCAGTAACAGAAGCTGAACACGGGGCCATGCTCACTGAACACGCCCCCATGCTCAACGAAATCAGTAACTTTAATTAAAACGCCCAGATACAGATTCTGTACACGGGGCCGTGTCCAGCCTCTGTTTCCGTTTTTATTTTTGTTTTCTGATCTCGAGACTTGGTTGTGGTCTGCTGAGTGATTCTTATGGATCAATACTCAGGAGGTTACAACTACACCTATGAGGAGGATGATTATAGGAGTAACTATTGCACTAATTGTAGTAATCCGCACTCGGTTCAATATAGTCACTTATACAACCATCCAATTCATACACCTACTATGAGGAGCCCAGGTACGAGCCATCGACTTCATACACATCATATGAAGACCAAAGGTATGAACCTCCTCCCTCATACTCATATTTTGATGAACCAAGTTATGAGCCTTCATACTCATACTTTGAGGAACCAAGATATGAGCCACCACCTTCGTATGCTTATTATGAGGAACCATGGTGTGAACAACCCACCTCATATGAGTACTATGAAGAAAAAAATTACGACCCTTATCCATCATATACTTACAATGAAGAACAATGGTGTGAACCATCTACTTCATATGGGTATTATGAGGAACAAAGGAACGAACAACCGGATTCAAGCTTTGAAAATCCCGATCCTTTTTCTATAACCGAAGTGACCGATAGGATATTAGAACACCTTAGAGTTATCGATCGCTATATAAAAGAATCTCGCGCAAGGGAAGAGGAGTCCCGCGCAAGAGAAGAATTAGATAAAGAAAAGATAGCTGAAAGTGTAAAAATGGAAGAACAAATAAGTGAAAAACCGACACATGAGTTAAACAACGAAAAAGGTGAGTCCGTTAACGATAAAATTCAAGAAGAGTCTAATTTTGAAGAAATTAATCTCTTGTCACCTTCTTTTGAAAATCATTGTTTAATTCCCACTCATGCTAAGTTTTTAAAAGAGTTGAACACTAATACTAAAATTGACGAAACGGTAAGTGTTAAGTTAACTATTGATCAAACCTCACTAATAAAAGAAGACCCGTTTGAAATTAACATTACACCGGTTCCATGTTTCTTTCAAAATTCATTTATTAGTAATGTCACAATCGATAAAGATCTTTATGTTAACATAATGCCCAACTACATTTTCAAAAAATTAAGTATTAGTGATTTTTCCCCACTTCAAATACCCATTTTTCTATCTAATCGGAAAATAATAAAATCAATCGGTGTAGTTGAGGATGTCTTGGTTCAAACAAATCAAATGGTAATCCCAACCGACTTTGTCATCCTTGATGACGCTCCTCTAGTGTTGGGATGACCTTTTGTAAAAACCCACGAAGCTTTGAAAAACCAGAAGTACAACAATCTATCTATTCAATTAGGGGCATTTAAAAGAAGTGTCGATCTTGAGCGTTCAATGAAATATCCATTCGGAAATAATGACCCCCTAATTGAAGATGAGCCAGAACCACCCGATAAGGTGGGTCTAGCCAAGGACCCTTATAAACGTGGCGCACCACAGAGGCATTCCGCGGAACTATCCTTAGTTTAATTTAGATTAACTTTTATATTTTCTAGTTTAGTTTTAATTTCCAGGAATAAAACACACTCGGGATGGTGAAGGATACTAAGGGAAGCTTGAACCAACAACCCATGCACAAAAACAGAGCCTCCCGACAATTTTTTTTCATTACAGCAAGTTCAGCACGGGGCCGTGCTCACCCCAACACGCCCCGTGCCCGAGGTTTTGTAGAAAATGCCCAGTTCAGGTACCTGGACACGGGGCCGTGCTCACTGAACACTCCCCCGTGCCCAGCCTTCTGTTTACTTTTGGTACAGGCAGTCTGGACACTGGGCCGTGCTCAGCCAACACCACCCCGTGTTCAGCTACCCAGTAACATAAAATCTTGTTTTTAGCCCACTTTTACACATTTTAATCAACCGAAAAACTTATTTTTGGGACACATTGAGGACAATGTGTAGTTTAAGTGTGGGGGGATGCTAAAACCTTGAATCTTGCAAGTCCTAATTACAAGCCTTACACAAAACTCTATTGGAACCGCTAATCACCCCAAATTTTTTCAAATTTTTTTCATTTTTTTACTTGTCTAGGTTTAACTTGGGAATTTCAAGTTCTAAAAAGGTTATATTTTTACAAATTTACAACCGATAGCGTCGTGATAAAAAGAACCAACATAATAAAATTATGAAACGGCATGACAAGCTTAGTTAAAATTTGATTATATATACTTGATCACATAAAAAACACATTCCCACAAAAAGTGAGTTTTGAGCCTTTATTGAGCATACAAATACTAAATGCTCATGTTTCGTTTCTGGTGTGAATAGCCGCTTGGTTCTTACGACTCTAGAACTTGCCACGACGATACATTCCCGGTCCTTACCAACTTAAACCCGAGTAAGTAAATGATGGAGGCATTAGGACTAACCCTTTTTATTTCTACACCATTATTTTTCTTTTTTTTTTTACCACCTACCCAAAATCCCCCTAGTTAACCCCTTTGAGCCTAAACCTTTTCATTTCTTAACCCAAAAACAAACACCCTTTCACCCACCAAACCCTTTTTATTTTTAACCCTTTGTTTTAGTAACAAGCTCGGTTTTTCTTATGACTTCCTTAAAAAAATGATGATGATGAAGCCAAAAGGAATAAACAAACAAGTTTACCAAAAATAACTTTGTTTGAATAATGGCTTCATCAAAATAAAAATTAAAAAAAAAGAAGAAGAAGAAGTCTTACGAAAACCGACGCTTTTTACGCCTTTCGCCCTTTTACTAACCACTAACCTAACCACCTACCTTTAACCCAAGCCTAACCCTTCCCCCAAAAGTCCTCTTGATATTTACAAAGGTATACAGTTAAAAACGGAGAAGGATTGATTGCTTGACAAGCCTATGGTAGGAGTAAGTTCCATGTCGCTCTCGAGTGATTCACTAAAATACATCTTCGGCCGAGTGTTGAGTGATCCCCCGTGAGGTATGTGAACTTGTATATAAATGGAATTTTAAAGAGGCATGTTATGCCCTAATAAGTAATTTATATTATGAAAAGTTCAAAATAAATCATAACGAATAGGATTGTAAATAACATAAAAATAAAGCCTAATAAAGAATCTTGGATTCCCGACACGCTAGACAAGCCCAAAACTTCTCTTCTACCCATTCCATTTGGGCGTGTAAGCCATATTATAAAGAGTTTTGCTTGAGGACAAGCAAAGATTCAAGTGTGGGGGTATTTGATGTGTGTAAAATGCAACATATAAATTACATCAAATGATGCATAAAACTAACCCTTTTTTAGTACTAATGTTGGAAAAAGTGTTCTTTTGTCTTCCTTTTGTATTTTCAGGATCAAATGAGCTTAATTGAACAAAAGGAACAAATATACAACCAAATCTAACATAAATACAAAGAAAGGGAATAAACGTGGCATGCCTGACCCCTCGACAGCATCTTCCCAAAGCAAAAACAAGAAGAAAGCTGAGCATAGGGCTGTGCCCAGCTGAGCACGGGGCTGTGCCCAGCTCAGCACGGGGCGTGTCCAGCTCAACACGGGGCGTGTCCAGCTCAACACGGGGCAGTGCTCAGCGAGCACGGGGCCGTGTCCAGGATGGTCAGCCCTGGCACAAAAGACAAACATGTAGAAGCTTCTATTGCCCACCACGGGGCCGTGCCCAGCGGACACGGGGCCGTGGTTAACGCAAAGATACGCAGAATCTTGCCAAATTTGATAGTACATATATGCTTCTGAACACGGGGCTGTGCCCAGCGGACACGGGGGCGTGGTCAACTAATGCGGACAAGTGCAATTAATGAAGAAAGAGAAAAGGGTGGACACGGGGCCGTGTCCAGCGGACACGGGGCCATGTCCAGGCTTCTGTTCAGCCTATAAATAGGAGTGCTTGGCTCAAGTTCAAACCATCCCTTGGCACACCACCTCTCTCACACTTCACCCACCACCCACCACCATTATAACACCATCATCCACCACCATCATCCATTGTCCATCATAGAGTGTGTGAGTCGTCTCGGGATCCAAGATTGATCGTAAGGGTTCTTGACAATCAAGGCCATGTTTGCCTAAGTCTCTTACATCACTTGGTGAAGACAAAGTGTCTAGTGTAATACTTTTTATTTTTAATCTTTTCGCACTTTTTAATTGGTTATGTATTAATGACTTTAATAACTAGTTTCTTATGTTAAAGGTGATTCTTCCTTATCGTTTGTCCGTGGTGTCTTGGCATTATTTTACTGTCTATATAAAATAAAAGATTTTCACCATTCATATCTCCACGGTCTATATGGAGGTATGTTGGCTACCTGGTCGGGGGTTAAGGGAACGGTTTGGTAAGAGTCTTGCCGTTGTTCAGCGTTTAGAGATCCTGCAAGGGACCTGGGTCAAATTTAGTAGGACCTCCTTCAATACTTAACGGTATTGGATGGCGGGGGTCCAAACTCTTTGATCCCCTCATAAGTTAAACTATTATTAATACTATAACTCGGCTACTTAGGATTGTATCCTTGCTGACTCAGACTACTTAGCCGAGGGTAACGTCACCTTCAAAAGAGGGGCCTACCATAATTTGCATTAATAACTTAATTAATTATCTTTCAATAATCCGACCCTTTAGGATTATATCCTTGCTGACTCAAACTACTGGGTTGAGGGTAACGTCACCTCCAAAAGAGGGGCCTACTACAATAACTAAGATAATCTCTTAAATAGTGCAAAAGTGCGGAAATAATCAAAGGTTACACTAAACACGAGTCGGAACCAAGTGATTCATCTTGTCTATCTGTTTTTCTTTTATTTTTATTTTTTCAGCATTTTAGTTAATTTTTATTTTTCTAGTTTAAAACCTTTTTCTAACTTTTTGATTTGATTAGACGTTGATGATAAACCGGTATTAAAAGCTCTTGTGTCCTTGGACGACCTCGGTATCTTGCCAACACTATACTACGCTCACGATGGGTGCACTTGCCCATATGTGTGTTTAGTGTTAGTAAATATCGTGTTTTATAAATTTAAAACTTGGCTAAAAAGTGTTAAATAGGGCTTAATAAATATATTAAAAACTAACGACACTTCACACGCATCAGTTGCTATAAGGTAGGCTGTTGAGCCGACTTTCTTCAACTCCGCCTAGTTACTTGGAATCGATCAAACGCGGTCAACCTCGGTTAGAATCAAATCTAGTAGATCAACCCGGGGTGAGTTTGACTTAAAAAAATAGAACATAATTTCTATGCCTAATTTTCACGTATTTTGTTATAAATAATAGGAAATTTATGTTATCTGACATATATATAATTTCCAAAAACTATTTTCTTTATAATGTAACATGTCCGAGTACTCCCTTAGTACTCTCCGCCTAGGCCGAGTACTCTCAACTCCTCGGTTGACCGACTAGAGAGCTCCTAGCAACTTTTGTAACCATGTATACTTCCCTTAGTAGCCCTTCTTACCCTAATGTCTACCAATCCCGTCCCGTCCTATCATTTGGTTCATTCATTACCCTAAACTACCCGATTTGATAACACCACTACCCTAAAACATGAACCCCACCATTTACCCCCTCTCTTTCTCCATACATACAACTCTCTCTATCTCTCTCCTCCTCACACTAACACCATGCGGTAACCACCCAGACCCAACCCCACGCTGGGCACCAGCCACATGACTGGCGACGGTGTGACCGGAGCGGGTATAGGGTACCCGCTGCCAAAAGTCTGGATGGCCTGCCCCTTATGTTTTTTACTATGATTTCCTATACAATATTGGGCCATTCCAACCCAGTACATCAAAACAATATTGTCTTTAACTATAACTAGTAATTTTACTTTGTGGCTCGCGCATCCCCTTATGTTTTTTACTATGATTTCCTATACAATATTGGGCCATTCCAACCCAGTACATCAAAACAATATTGTCTTTAACTATAACTAGTAATTTTACTTTGTGGCTCGCGCATCGTGTGACAACCCGCAACTTCAGGTCGAGTCACAAACCGCAACTTCAGGTTACTAGTTTAACTTAACCACAGTTAATTTATACTTACATTTATAGCATTACATTTAACTAGGGTTAGTTAAATGAGTCTACATTGGTAATTCGGGGAATTACCAGAACACACACACAAGTTGATTCTCGAACGTTGGTGGCTATCACGAATAATTATAAACGGACAGTTTACTTGAAATTTGTACGTTGCTTGTCAAATACATGAATTATGTGTTTTAAATGTGAATTGCATGATTTATGTGCCTTGGTGTGAAAGTTATATAGTTAGGGGGTGTTTAAAGTATTTGTGAAACTTTATTAAACTACTCCTAACCCTAAAACCTCTCATAATCACTGTACGACAGTTTATTTTCTCTAATAATTTCTCTAATCATTTTGGCTTTGTAACACAATTTTCAATCCTCAATCTCGATCTTTCCAACTCTCCTAGAACAAACACTAGATTGAAACTAAGGTATGTGTTTATGTATGTGTTGATAACTTGTTCTTTTCATTTATGCAAACCCTAGATGATCCAAACAATTGATTTTGTGTAATTGATCATACTTGATGAGTATGGAACTGCTGTTTGATTATTAGTGATGCCATTGACATGTTAGGAATGCTAAACTACTGATGTGATTGATTATATTGTCGAGAGTAGGGTTTGGATCGTAGAATTTTAATTGTTACGTAGTAAAATTGCTGTGATTTCTTCATGTATTTGTGTAACTGTGCGTTTTGAATGATCCAACTTTATGAAGTCACAAGTCCGGATTTGTGAAAATTATTGTTGGGATTGAACCCTGCCAGAGGAACAGATAATGAAAGCCAAAACCGGATCATGACAGTGGATTCACAATAAGCAGCAGTTTACACTAAGTCTTCTCCCTTGAAAGTGATTATAACATCTGATGGTCTTACATCCACTGCCCGAATACAACTGTTGCCGTTCTTCTAACTACTGATGAAGCCAGAAGACTGCTGAGAAGAAAACACTGCTGGTACAATCTACTGATGACAAAGCACTGCCCAATCAAGGACTGATCAACCTTGAGGAAAGCACCGACATAAAGAGAGAGCAGTAGTTTAGTATATCATCTGTTTCATGTATAGTCAGTAGTTAAGATTAGCAGTGTTTGTATAAGAACAGTAGATACCGGTTGTTAGGCTGTTAGACGTCACTTTCATGGTGACGTCAGCTGAGATGCCTCAGCGGTTTGGAGTGTCTATAAATGGAACAGTACTCTGTACTGTTACATTTGATCGTCTTGAGTGAGTTCTTCTCCTCAATTCAATCCTTTCATCTTGTGCAACCAAACCCTGGAGTATCAGGCTGAGGGGGAGTCTAGTTTGTAAGCTTGCAGTGTAATCTTTTGCTTTGATTTGTAATCTTTCGACTCTATGAAAAGCAAATGTTTATCAAACTATTTTCTCCTTTGATTGTGTTTACAAAGTTTGTTTTCATTTCCGCTGCACGTTACATTGTTTCATATTCATTCATTGTTCAAATCATACAAACAAACACAATCATGAGAGCCTCCGATCCTAACAATTGGTATCAGAGCCATGACAGTCAAATTCGATCTAACAATCAATCTGACATAACAGTTCGGCTCAGAATTCATTGATACTAAGGTTGGGTGCATTTTGTTGAAAAACAGAGTGCCGAGTAAATCATGCTCAAAGTAGTTATTCAAAAAAACTCTGTAAATCAACCAAGATGTCATATGACACACAAGTCTCACACAACAAGTGATTTCATGCACAAGACACTCATGGTTTCTAGATCTGAAAAACATATCTGTTAAACTATGGGATTATTTCTTATTCTCAAAATTGATTTCAACTGTTGCTATGAAATCTGTGATGTCACTGTATTAGATGATAAAGTTGAACCTCAGATTAACAAAAGCCTATGTTCATAAAAACATTAGTGTTTTTGCTAACGTATAAAGAGGGAAATTAAAACTTTAGTCATTAGATCTTATGTGTTGAAAACAGGTTGAGATCCTTATAAGGAACAAATCAACTCTGTTGAAATACATTAAGAAAACAGGGGTCTAGATAGTCCGTATCATATGTAATGTGAGATTAGCCAAAAATTGTACAAATATGGCTAAACCTCATAAAGCATTACTGCAAAATGATTCTGGATTAAGTATTCCTTCAATAAAGACTTCCCAGTAAGTATTTCATTACTTATAAATGGGAAGGGTAAAAAGGGAAGAAGATAATCATAAAAGCTCAGAAGTGTGTTTATCTCAAAACTTTTGAAGACGAAAGAAAAGAGTATAAACATAAAACACTTTAGAGTCAAAAGTTGGGGTAAAAATGGTCATCAAAGCAACTGTGTGCAGTCATTGGTTCAGGAAAAGGTTCAGGTAACCATGGTATTTCCAGTGAATAAGCTTTCAAAAGAGGACTAGACAAACTTTTCTAAATCATCACGTAGTAACAAAGTCTATAACAGGATTTTGAAAAACTCATGTGAACATGTGACCTCATTTCTGTTGTCAATCAATCAACAAGAAAATGGTACCAAACAGTGGACAAAATGCATTTAAAATTCATACCACTGTCTTCAACCACTGACCATTCTCATAAACTTGAGTATGAGATGATTATGTGCTTTATTATTGTTTTACCAGGTTCTTTTGGTGCTGTTTTTAGAAAATCCTTTAATTATTTTTTTCCTGGAAAGGATTTTCTCGAATAAAGTAGGATATATTATTCTCTATTTTTTTTGGAATGATATATTTTGAACTTTTGCTGGTTTTTTGATAGTAAAAGTTTCAATCTCCTGTCAGGATAGATAACCTTTATTTTTGTTGGTTAAATTATCCTCAAACAGATCAAAAGGAAATGGTATAGTTGTCAAGGTCATGACAAACTCAAGTTTGTTCTTACTTTATGAAAAGGATTGATTGTCGACAGATCTTAAAATACTTGGGCACTCATGTTTTAATACAAATATTATAACAAGAATGAGTTGCTTTGGTAAAAAGTTTACATCATCTGGGGTACTAAACCACTGTCAGAAATTTGAAAAAGCTTCAAAATGTGCAAATGACTTGTGGTAAAACCTTGAATGAAAATTCCTGTAAAAGTTGCTGATATAATGTGCTTTTAAATCATCACCATTATTTTACCTCTAACCACTGTCTTGTTTAACCATCTGTTTACTAAATACTGTCCACTGCTGAAAGTCAGCCACTGATCCATCACTTTCTTGGCAAACACTGATGTTCAAAATCAGTGTCTTATCCACTGATATACTATCTACTGATAGTAAAAATCATCCACTGTCATATTGTTACCGTTGTAACCACTGATGTTTGCTTCATCAGTGGCTTTCAAAACAACTGTTCTCCATTATTCATCCACTTCATCAGAGATTGACACGTAGTCTGTTTTTAGCCTTCAGATCTTTGTAACCGCTGCCATATCAGCATCCAATTTTCTTTTCCCT
The DNA here is from genome assembly GCA_030545235.1 of Helianthus tuberosus. Taxonomy (NCBI): domain Eukaryota; kingdom Viridiplantae; phylum Streptophyta; class Magnoliopsida; order Asterales; family Asteraceae; genus Helianthus; species Helianthus tuberosus. The sequence continues at coordinate 18,742 of JARYGA010002451.1, forward strand.
AAAGAAAACCCTGATCAAAACCCCAAACAGGGTTTTACATTGTCGAATTGAATTCTAAAATTCTTTTCTCAAAGCGGTTTCCAACCTTCCTTCTCAAAGCATTCTTCGATCTTCTTCATCAAAAATGACGAAATCAAAATCGAAATCAAAATCAAAATCACCATCATCTTCAAAAGAGGTCGCTCAAACGGCCGCTGAATCCATTGAAATACCATACAAATCTCCTCATAACTATGTGGGTTTACTCACAAAACCCACAAACAACCACACCTTCGATTCCATCATTGACACCTTATCTGAATCAAAGTACAAAACTTTGATATCAGCAGACGCTCCCATTTACCTGCAAACCCAGTGAGAGTTCTGGAAAAATGCTACGCTTGAGAAACAAAACGATAAAGTAGTAGCCATCAACTCCTCGATACAGGGTAAAGCGATCCAAATCACTCCACAAACAATCTCAGAAGTCTTTAAACTCGATGATCAGAAAGGTAAAACTTCTTTTGATAAAGCCGAGTTGAAAACTGATTTTCTGAAAAGAGGGTATGCAGAACAATCAAAGGTAGATACCTTACAAAAAGGTTACTTCCCGTCTGCACCTAGATTTTTATTTCACACACTTTTGATGTGTGTTTCAAATAAAACAACAGCGTTTAACGAAATACCATTGAAGATTCAATGCCTGGGCTATGCTATTTTAAATAATAAAGATTACAACTATTCCCAGGAAATCTTCAATGACTTGGTAAAGAATGTTGATAGCAAAGCATTTTTACTTTTTCCAAGGTTTCTAAGCTACTATTTTAAACAAAAATTTGAAAAAGAAAATGAAAATTTGCTAAAACAAGGTGTTTATTTTCAAATAAAAGGTTTAACACCTAAAACATTCACTAGAATGTTGGCACCAATAAAAACAAAAGCAGAGGTGTCTGAGCAGAATTTAGCAGTTACCACCGCTCCTCAGACATCTGCTGCTGAGCCCACTGCTCCAGGTGATCATAGCAGCACTACCACTGCCTTGAAACCCACACCTGCCACTACCAAAAAGACCAAAAAGAAAACATCCAGAAAACCCCCCAAACCCAAAACAAAGGCAACTCTGGAAGATGAGTGTAACACCCGAAAAATTTAAAACAAAAATATAACAACCCTCATTAAAAAAATTATTATTTCTTATGAATTATAGTCCAATAGGAAACCCTAATTAAGACACCCAATTGATTCTGCACAAACCCTAGAATTTTCAGAATTTTTAGAATCAGGATTAGGGCCCCTAAAACTCAGGGGGGGGGGGGGGGTAATTCCTACTTGACAATTATCCTAATAACTTGCTGTCGAAGTTAAAATTTTAGGAAGTGTCGACTCAGCTAGGCTAGTCCCACGCGTGGCAACCCTATGATCAATAGGTAACCCTTACGGACCGTAAGGGTTATTTGTTACGGTCCGTAAGGTGGGGCAAAATTCGACTATAAATAGCAGATGTTGGCACTTGGTTCTGGGCGCTGAAACGACGAAAGAATTCGTAAAATTCTTCGAGTTATCGTCTGTTTACTTCAATTAACACACACGAAACACTAATTAGTATAGCGGGGTGCTGCAGAACAGGGTATTAACTCGATCGCTATTACGATTCATTGTCCGATCGATCAATGTACTCAATAGATGTTTAAGTGCTGCTCAAATTGGGTTTATACTTTGTCATTCATCGTGATTTCGACTTGAATGTTTGAGTGCTGTTCGAAATCGGACTATACTCTGTCATTCGTTGTGAATCCGCTGGATGTTTAAGTATCGCACTTTGTCATTTGTTGTGAGGGTTGATCTCGTGAGTTATCGTAAAAGCTGTATTAGTTAATTACCTAGTTTGTGTGCAAATTAGGTTAAGAGGATAATCAGTAGGCTAAACTCTGCCCGTATAAATCTACAATTGAAAACAAGGTAGCATCACTTGGAAAATTTTAAGGTACGGATAGACTCCTTTCTTTCGATTTATGTCAGTTGGGTACGTATAGAATCCTTTCTTTCGATTTATGTCCGTTGGGTACAGATAGAATTCCTTTCTTTCGATTTATGTCGTTTTGATACAAGTATATCATTCCTGATTTTAAATTCCGTATTAAGATTAAGTTATGAAATAAGTTATAAATTCCGTACGGATAGGATCCTTTCTTTCGATTTATGTCAGTTGGGTACGTATAGAATCCTTTCTTTCGATTTATGTCCGCTGGGTACGGATAGAATCCTTTCTGTCGATTTATGTCGTTTTGATACAAGTATATCATTTCTGATTTTAAATTCCGTATTAAGATTAAGTTATGAAATATGTGTTGGAAGTTACAAACGTTTTGAAAAAGGTTTTGTTTTATATCAGTTATTTAGAAAATGGTTTATGAAAAATATTCTTTTCGTATTTACAAGTATACATGTTTGTGAGTTATTTGTTTATAAATTTACAAATCAAATTTCATACTCTAGTGGTTCCTTATTAACGAGTCAAGGTTTTTTCTTGTTTCGTTTAATAAACCACATTTTGGGGACGAAATTGTCAAGATAGGATTGATATCCATACCTTGGTGACTGGTTCCACTCTTAGATTTTCAATCTCTCCAAAGATTCATATTTTCAATCAAATTATTGTTTACAAGTTACAAGTTAAATATCTTAAGGCTTACAAGTTATAAATAAATAAATTACAAGTTTAATATTATATACAAGTATTAGGTTACTCAAGTCAAATTGTTATAATACCATTATATTACTATGTCTTTTTAAAATTCCTCACTTATTGGATTATCGATTCATTTGACAGTCCGTTGAATTCCTATTCTAAACTTTGGATTTAGCTTTCATGTCATGCGATAGTTTTCTGTTAAGTTGTACTCATTATCGCATGTTCCAATATATGTTATGAAAATATTTTGATAAGTTATATGAATAAGACTCTTTGTACTCTGATACCCTGAGTGTCGCTTCTCGTGGAGTGTCCCACGAGCATGTTGTTGTGGCATCAACATCATGTGCTCCACCCGTGACGGAGAGATCAGTTCACGGCGTCTCTTAAGTACAAGTGTGGTACATATAAGCTATTAGGAGGCGTATGGATCGATCCTAGGATTTAAGTTATAAGGAGATGGATAACGGGTATGCCAACTCGCCATTTCATGTGATAATTATGCAGGAGTAGCTACCTGTATATTGTCACGTTTTAAGTTTGGCTCATGGGTACATCCGTAAGATATGATTATGAAATTACTTTACTTGCATCATAAAGTTCCATCCGGATATCAAATAAAATAAGCTTTTGTTTTCCTCTATCCGCACACTGGGCAAAACTTTTCAAATTTTGCTCAGACGTACGTTTTTGTGTTTTCTTCTTTACGTCAGGTTATCAGGACAATCTGAGACGGAATATGGAAGAGTGCTCGAGTGTTTGGAAAAGACGGTAGAAATAATTGTAATGGATTAGATATCCTTCATTAAGTTGAAAAGCCTTGTAATACATTTAAGTATAAATGGAATTATGTTTTTGATCTGACTCCGTAAAAGTGACACGTCAGCCCATTCCGGGCTGGGGTGTTACAATGAGATCCCAGAGCAAATGCCAGTGACAACACAAATGTCACCACAAACCACTGCTGCTACTTCCTCACAGCAGTTGGTAGAAAGATCTCCACCTTTGCCTCATACTCCTCCTGCATCCTCACAAAAGGATCAGGTTGTAAGCACAGGGACCCAACAATATGAAGCTCTGGATTCAATCAGATCCATCTTCCTCAGTCCTGATCCCAAGGACATGTCTCTTTCAACTCCCATAGCCTCACCAATAATATTACCACAATCCATGCTACCTTTGTTGCATGCAGTTGTTATAGCTCAGACACAAACTAGTTCCTCTCAATCACTCATCAAAGAGAGTACACTCCAACAAGTGACTGGGTCTGATGCTTATACCTCTGCTATCCCAGCAACAATTGTGGAGGTTACACCCCCTGAGTTACAAGTAACTCTCGGTGGTAGTTCAAATGGAGCAGCAACTACAACTGATGGATCAACATATCTTCAGTTGGACAGTTGTTTCATTAGTAAGACTCCCTTGAAGGCAATTTCTTCCATAGCACCATCGGTAACCACCAGTGAGTTGGTTCTAACCACTGGTACCATCAAAGGTTTATCAAGTGCTGAAGAAAGAAGTCCCCAGTACCAAGAACAAGGGGCATCAATGGGTGATTTTTGGGACTCAGTTCCTAAGTCGCACATTGGTACAACCACTGCTGGTGGGGATTCAGATGATCCCATTAAAGTGGGTGATGATTCAAAATATCAGGAATTGACGGGCTGAGTTGAAAAACTTGAAACATCAGTTGCTGAGATAAAGGATATGGTGCAGCAGCTGCTAAAAGCTCAAAAAGCACAATCCACTGCTGCTCCAGCTCAAGTATCTGCACAACCTGCACCTGCTCCAAATGAGCTGTGGAATATTTTCCAGCCCTTACTTGAAAAATAAAAACAGATGGCTGATCAGCAGCATGAGATACATGTGAAAATGTTGACAAACTTGGTGGAGTCGAGATTTAAAGATACTCAAGAAGACATCAAAGCTATCAAGGCTCATCTCCAAAGCACTTCTGGAAAAGTTTCCTCTACTATCCTTTTTATGGATAACCCCCTTACAGATAATGCCAAAAAGGGGGAGAATATCAAACAGTTGAAGAAAAAGGGAATTAAAGATGGTCTGTATGTTGAACCAGAACAAGGAAAACAACCATCTAAAATATCAAAAGATTTAAAATCCATCCAAACAGCTGATACAGCAGTAGTTACAAAAACCGCTAGCAGTAGCCAAACAGCTGCCATCTCATCAACACACACAACTTCACCACACACCACCAAAATCACTGTTCTACCACCATCATCATCTACAATCATATCACCACCATTACCTCTTGTCATAAAATAGAAGACAACAGATGTTACAACATCTGTTGTAATGACAACAGCGGTTGAGACACCAGTTGTTTCAACAGCTGTTAGTCAATCACAAACCACTGCCATTCAATCTCAAACCACTGAGCCACCCAAGAAATCATCAGCCTCTCCTACAATAAAAAGGAGAAGGATTTTCATAACTGATGATTCACCACCACCATCACCACCATCAAAAACTACCTCACCACTTCAACCCCTGCTCAAAAGCAGAAGACATCTACTGACACATCAGTAGTTGTAATGACAACAGAGGTTGAAACACCAGTTGTTTCAACAGCTGTTAGTCAACCATCTACCACTGCTCTTATCGTTCCTACATCACAACCAAAATCCTCTTCATCAGTAAAGCTTCACATAAGAAAAAGAGAAACAACTCAGCCTACTGATGAAAAGTATGATCCTGTTGCTGCTAAATATCCACTGGAACTAGAAGCTGTGAAAAATGAGATGAAACAATTTTACACTGAGGATGATCCTTCAAAAAGAAGATTTCCTTCTCTCATAGGCTTTGTAATTCCAGATGACATGGATGAATGTCTTGAGATGAAAGCAAGGCAAGCAAAGATTAGAGCTAAGCTTGAATGCAAAGATGAAGGTGATGAAGCCATTGCAGAAAGAAAGGTACTCTTGCTCACAAAAGTCAAGCTGATGGAAGACTATGCACAAGATCTGATCAAAGAAAAGACAGATCAACGAAAAGCAATGAGAAAAAGTATCTTGCATATATAATGAAAGAAAAATTCTATCAAGCTGAAGAAAACCAATTTGAAGAGTGGCCACTGGTTGCCTTGAAGCATGAAGCAAACAGGATTGTGAGGGTTAAAAATGATCCAAGTAAGAAGAAGACAGCTCCAAATTGGAATAAGTACAAAAAGCTAATTGCTGATCTTACTTCTGAATACAAAAAGAAAAAGCAGGAACTGATAGATGCTAAGGTGGATACTGCTGAAGCCATAGCAAAATGGACAAAGCAGTATACCGACGAGGCATATGAACGACTGAAGAAAAGAAAGATAACAGTCTCAGGCACTTCTAAAAAGCCAGACTACAACAAGATAGAACAGCAGCTTGATGCTCTCAAAACACTGATCACATCAAAAGTTAGCCCGAGCCTTGTGATAAACCAAGAGAAAGGGAAACTGTTGACCAGTGAAGAAGAAAAAGAAAGGAAGCTGAGTACTTCACAGAAGCCATCAAGAAAATGGGTCTAAAAGAAGATAGTTCAGTAAGCCTTCAAAACCTTTTCAAAAAGGTACTAAACAAACCTGCATCAACAAACATTTCAGCAGATATCTCAGACAGTGAGCTTGATCAACAAAAGACACAAGAGAAAATTGACAAAGAAGTTGCAGAAGATATAGCTGCAGCAGATAAAGTCATAGAAGAGGCTTTCAAAAGAATGTCTGAAGTTCAGGATACTGCTGTAAAATTTTTCTCAAGGGCAAATTCTCAAAGCTCATCAGAAAATAAATCTCTCCCAAGAAACCCATTGGGTTCAAAAGTACTAAAGTGGATGTCTGATCAAAAGACCCACGTACTGACTCTGGTCAGATCCAATGGCGAAGTGAAGTACATATCAAGGAAAGAAGCACTAGGCCTTGGTGTTGAAGATTTGCAGGATCTCCTTGAACTTTCACTGTGCAGGGATGAGGATGACTCAAGTTCCAAAGACTTTGAAGCAGAGTTTAAAATACAAGCTAAGGAACTTCTGATGAGGAATAAAGATCCAGAATAATGAAGGGTTTTGGCATTATCTGTTCCAGGGGGAGATTGTTGGGATTGAACCCTGCTAGAGGAACTGATAATGAAAGCCAAAACCGGATCATGACAGTGGATTCACAATAAGCAGCAGTTTACACTAAGTCTTCTCCCTTGAAAGTGATTATAACATCTGATGGTCTTACATCCACTGCCCGGATACAACTGCTGTCGTTCTTCTAACTACTGATGAAGCCAGAAGACTGCTGAGAAGAAAACACTGCTGGTACAATCTACTGATGACAAAGCACTGCCCAATCAAGGACTGATCAACCTTGAGGAAAGCACTGACATAAAGAGAGAGCAGTAGTTTAGTATATCATATGTTTCATGTATAGTCAGTTGTTAAGATTAGCAGTGTTTGTATAAGAACAGTAGATACCGGTTGTTAGGCTGTTAGACGTCGCTTTCATGGTAACGTCAGCTGAGATGCCTCAGCGGTTTGGATTGTCTATAAATGGAACAGTACTCTGTACTGTTACATTTGATCGTCTTTAGTGAGTTCTTCTCCTCAATTCAATCCTTTCATCTTGTGCAACCAAACCCTGGAGTATCAGGCTGAGGGGGAGTCTAGTTTGTAAGCTTGCAGTGTAATCTTTTGCTTTGATTTGTAATCTTTCGACTCTATGAAAATCAAATGTTTATCAAACTATTTTCTCCTTTGATTGTGTTTACAAAGTTTGTTTTCATTTCCGCTGCACTTTACATTGTTTCATATTCATTCATTGTTCAAATCATACAAACAAACACAATCATGAGAGCCTCCTATCCTAACAATTATATGCTTATCTGAGTTTGTTAAATGAATTTAAGAGTCCGAACTTGTTTAAATAAATAAGGCCCGAACTTGTTTAAATACATAGGGTCCAAACTTGTTTAAATACAAAAGATTCTAACTTGTTTAAATACAAAAGGTCTGAACTTGTGTAAAATATATAAGGTCCAAACTTATTTAAGTATATAAGGTCTGGACTTATTTGAGTGTAATGATATCCGAGTTTGTTAAGAGTTGATGATGTCCGAGTTTGATTATAATGATGATAGTCCGAGTTTATAAGTTGATATGATAGATCCAAGTTTGTATGCTTAAGATGATCTGAGTTTATACCCAAAATGCATGATGTCTGAGTTTATAAGTGGGACTAATGATGTCTGAGTTTAGGTAATAAATCAATCAGGTTGTCTGAGTTTAAATGTTGTATGTTGGTCAGAACTTATAACATAAGGCTTCAGGACTTCGTATAGGTGTTATACTAGTCCGAATTTGCTGTGTGTAACCACACTAGTCCGTATTTGCTTAAGGTTAAGGATATATCTAAGTTTAACCGTGTATATGCGATGTCCGTGTTTACTGATAACATTTACATTCGAGTTTCTTAAATCACAATACTTGTCACCAGCTAGAGAATCCACTATAATCCACTGTATGTCACTGTATGTTAAATCATGATTAACCTGATCACATAAACACCTAGTTGTTTGGACATATAGGGTATTGCAAAAACCCTACCTGAATACATACTTATACATTATTGTATGATAGGTCGCGTGTAAAGGACCTAACATTTATTTACAGCGTAGAAGTACGCTAACGTTTACCAAGCAAACTACGGTGAGTTCACTACTTTTTCACAAGCATGCGTCTCGGGGGGACAAACAAACTAATGTTCCTGGGAGGAATACTTTTAAATGTTTTGGTTTAATTTCGATGTTAGTTAATAAACTCAACTCTATCACGAAAGTCCCTACTTACATACCAAGCTAGTTGCCTGGGAGGAAATGGGGTATTAGTTGATAGCGCTATTAGGCCTGACAAACCTCACACCGTGCTGGGAGCCGGGCGTGAACTAATGACCTTAAACACTTTGATCAATGATGATAGACATTGATGAGGGCACAAAAAACAGAACAATCAATAGGTATCGAGTTTTTATTCGTAGCATGTCTTTAAACTAAACACTTACTTGATTTACGTAAACAAAACTGTGAACTTGCCAACTTTATGTTGACACACTTTTTCTGCATGCTTGCAGGTCGTTAGATACATCATGCATTGGAACTTGTTGTCTGGAGAGTGGAAGGTGTCATGGGGCGTATTCACTCGAGGAAACACTAAACACTTTGCATTCTAAAGTGATTTGGGCTTTTAATTATGTTTAAACAATTACATTGCTTCCCTACTCATGTTGAACATGATGTTTAAGTTTATTGTTAATTACTAGTAGTTCTATATGATTAGTGGCTAGATCCTGGTACGCCACACGCCTCGCGGTGGAATCCGCATGTGGTATTTTGGGGGTGTGACACATCGTGACGGGAGTTTGATTATCAGTACAATACAATACTGGTATCGGGTATAGAAATTGAAAGAGAGAATATAAAACCATGGGAAAAAGAACGTCGAGATGTCAAAAAAGTATGAAATATCAAAAGCAAACAAAATACCGGTTATGATAATACCTAAAAGACGAATACTAAAAGGAATAAAAGTATATATATACTAAACATGTATATTACATGTGTATAAGTATTAAACATGTATATTAGCAAAGTTAACTAACAGGAAAAAACCTTATTAAAGTAGAGGGACTAAACATATATACTAGCAAAGTTAAAATAGAATGACTAAACATATATATTAGCAAACTTAATGTCACACCCCGACCACGTAAAACAACAAATCGTGGTGGAAACGTCGGGGAGTGTCGTAACAGAATCATTGTTTCACAACCATGGATCAAATAGTTTCGTTTTATTGAATTATTGAACTCATTGTTTTATTACAAATCAGATAAATACAAATATTGTCTTTCACGTTTTAAAGTCGTTAAGGCACGAGTCCATCCTATGTATAGCATGTATCAACAATCATCACATAGCAGTACCTGAAACATATGTAAAAATAGGTACGTCGGCATAAAAATGGATGTGAGATACTTAGGTTTTATTTAAATAGGATTCATGACTTGTAAGTTTAAAGAAAAATGTTTAACAAAAATAGTCATGAACTTTAAATCATTTTCTTTTATACATCATACAAACAGTGATAAGAAAACAGATGACATAAAAGAATAATGTATGATTAAATAAATAATCAAGTAAAATGAGTTTGTATAAAGTATGATGTTTGTAAAAAAAGGTTTGTAGTATATATAAAAATATACCTTGGTTTTAAGACAGTTGGATAAGTAATATATTAAAATATATTTTAGTTCCAAATAGATAAACAGATAGTATATCAAATATACTTTGGTTGTTAAAATAATAGTTTTCGGTAGTATATCATAAGTATACTTTGGTTTTGTAAATAACATATCAACTATGTTTTGGTTTTGAAAATAACATATTAACTATGTTTTGGTTTGAAAATAACATATTAACCATGCTTTAGTAAATAACAAAATATATGTTGGTTTTGTACATAGTATATCAAATTATACTTTGGTAAACAATATCACATATGGGAGCATATCAAATTATACTTTG
>JARYGA010002452.1:0-36958 GCA_030545235.1 Helianthus tuberosus
ATCTTGGATACTTAACCTCTCTTATCATACCTGCCCAAAGTAGCTTATCTACCTTGTTTTGGTCAGAAAATCTGTTGAGAATATTGCAACCAAACTCTAGATTACGGGGTATGATGCTCAAAAGGTTTAACAACAATGAGGATCACTTCAATGTGGAATGCACAAACAACACAAGGATTTATACGGGGAAAAAGCCCTTGATCAAGAGTTGATCTCCGGCACAAAAAACCCCGGGTGATGGAAACTACCGATCACCAAGCTCAAATAAATGAATAAATGTTTACAACTTCGGATAGTAACGAGCTAGGTACAAGGATCACTACGGTGAAATGTGGAAAAAGTGTAAGTAATTGCTAAGTGTTTGAACGAGAGCTTGTATGAGAGTGTTTGCGAGTGTGTGTAATTGCCAAAAAATGACTAAGTGTCACTAACTAGCTCGTTACCCCTTTCAAATAAGAAAAATATCTAGTTAACAAACTCTCCGACTTTCAAGCCAAGCCTCCACGTTCTCCATAACGTCTAGTTTTGATCTAGCACGTGCAGAATACTTCGGGAATATTCTCCAAGAATGCCGCTAAGACCTGGTCAAGCTTGTTACACCTGCGATATGTTATAAAACATAAGTAAACAATCGTCAGTATGAGGATCCTTGAAGTGATCCATGATCCTGATCCTAAAGCCCTTCTGAGGATCACCACCTGTCACAGAAGTAAGGATCACTAGTTAGGATAACAAATAAGGATCACTAATTGTTAGAAAATCCTCCCCTAACAATTGCCCCCAAAATATAAGGAGTGAAATTGTAAAATTAGCGAGTTATGTTTTCTCGATCTTATCCGTAACAAACTAACGGATATATAGCCGTTAATTTTCAACTAGCCGTTGCGATGATGATGTCACGGAAGTGACAACCTGCAAGATCATGATTATAAATAGAGATATAGATAGGATCAAATGCATTTAAATTCTCAGAGAAACTCCCTTTATAATCCACATTCTGAAGACGATCAGGTATTCTCTCTCTCTATCCTTTTCCCTCTCTTGCTCTGTTTTCATCTTTCCATCAAATATGTTGCTCCGAAGTTCTCCGGGCAAAGATCACAAGAAAGATAGCCCTTTGGAAAGTCAGAAAATCATCAAGGACTCCGCGAATGAAAAGTGTTGTTTTAACGAAGCACAGATAGACAGAATCCGTTGCTGTTTTCCGGCGGATGCCGTCATCAGACCCTTTGATCCTACTACCCTTGGCGACTATGTTTCAGAAACATGGGTTGCATTTCCAGCCACTCCATTCACCATAGGATACACCTATCCTTTCCCGGAGTTTACACAATCCTTCTTTTCTCTTACCGGCATCTCTTATATCCAAGCCATGCCGATGATTTGGAGGGTCTTGTATACCCTGGAGAGGATCATCGAACAAGAAGGCATTGCTTTGGGCATGTCAGAATTGGCGGAGCTGTATGATCTCACTACTTTTGGTTCCCATCGTTATTTGCTTAAACGAAAATCCGGTGCAGATCATCCTCTTCTGAAAGTCACCAAGAATGACAAAGACTGGAAACGTCGCTTTTTCTTTGTCAAGAGAGATTCTATCCAGGATGGAAAGGATCTTCCTAAAAATTGGGCTACCTATGGTAGGATGGAGGATCCTGATAAGGATCACCGGGAACTTTCTTTGTTTGCAAGGATAACTTATATTTTTGCTTTCTTGTTTTGCAGCTATCACCATTTCACGTATCCGCACATCACCTGAAACCAAGGATAAGCTCGCTGCTTTCTGGAAGCTTGATCCTGAAACAAGGACATTCAAGATAGACACCCAAGACTCACAAGAAGTATCCTCAGGTTCCATTACCATGTCGAGTAAGTATCCTGTCTTTTACATAGTTTAAATATTAAAATAAATAGATAAATTGAAATAGGATAAGGATACTCATCTTGCTTTGAATGTGTAGGCGCTGGAAAACCTGTCAAGCCTGTTTCCCAATTCAACACAGCTGACCTTGATCTCGTACGGCCCAGAAGGAAGAAATCCACCAGCAGTCCCAGCATTTCCATTCCAAAGGCACCCACTAAAGGGAAGGGTGTCAAGAAGAGGAAGATTTCTGATGCTGAGGATCTTCAAGGGCTGCCACTGATCCGCCACCAATTCCTTGAGTACTTCAATGAAGTAAGGATCCTTAACTTTGCCTAGGTATCCAGCTCTTATGAGGATCACTTGACCTTGAACTGCCTTATCTTCTTTTTGCAGAAATTTGCTGAGATCGAGGACTACGTGGGTAATATTGAGGAGCTGGACAAGAAGATAGCTGATCTTCAACAGGTTGGTGTGCTCAAAGATCTTGCACTTGCTGATGCTCGGAAGGAACTCCAGGATACCAAGCAGGCAATGGCCAAGGTGTTGGTTAACTTTGATTATGAAAAGCATGACCTCATCGAAAATGCCAAGCTCTCTGCTGCCATCACGATGTATCAGACTAAGTTGAAGATGGCCCAAGAAGCTCAAGATCCTAGCTTTGATAAGAACAGCTGGGATATTGAGGGTTGGAAGGAAAGGTTGGCTGAGCTTGAGGATGAGGAAGAGGAGGCTACTGAAGTCTTGGCGATTGAAGCAAGCGGCAGTGGGAAGGATCAGGTGAAGGATACCGCAGCTGGAGGAGAAGAGGATGCAGCAAAGGTGTAGGCTGCACAATTGGGCGATGATGGATATATGTGCTAAGGCCGGAGCCCAATTTTTTAGTTTGGTGGTTGTTTTTGTGGTTGTGATGTTTAAGACAATTTCATGGGTTGTATTTTGAACAATAGGTTTTTAGGATTAAGGATCATGTATGATCCTTTGGACAATAGGCAGGATTGCAATTGGTGGAGGGATCCTCTGTTTGGGGGATGAAGCCATTGTGATCCTGCTGCCTGCACTACTTTTGAACTCATTATCATGGACACCCTTTACCTACCCCAGCGGACGGGCCACGTTTTGCTGGTAGAAGCTCGGGTAGGTAATTTTGACAACCTTTAAAGGGTTAGTCTTATGTTAATAAATAAAAACTTAACCTTTTGTCGCTTATCTTGTGTTGTTATCCTTTTTAGTATGTTATTTTCCAACTGTTATAATGTTCATCCTGTTTATATTTATCAAACCTTAGAAAATATATCCATAAAGTTTAGGATATAATCAAGGATCACATATCCCATAACCGATAAGTTCTAAAAAGTGATACAGTTTAAGAAACACAGGTTCAGTTGTCAAGTATAAGGGTTCATCAAAAGAATAATGAATAAAATCAAAAGAGTTAAGGATCATACCTGAGGATCCAAGTTAGAATCCTAACCATAATAAGGATAACTATAAGATAAACCTTAGAGTGAAATAAGGATCAAGGATCCCTAGCTGCCTTCCTTCAAGGACCTGAAATAGAGCATAACTTGGGACTAAGCCAATATAAGAAAAGAGTTAGCAACTGGGGACAAGCCCAAGGATAACTGGGGACAAGCCCAAGGATAACTGGGGACAAGCCCAAGGATAACTGGGGACAAGCCCAAGGATCGTATGTAAACTGGAGTATGGCCCTAACTGGCGACTATCCAAACTTAGTGACATGAAGATGCCAAAACCTTAGCTAACGTGAAAACGTTAGAAACCTTATGAACGGATGTATGGTACGTCTACCATTATACGTAGGATCCTAAGCATAGCCAGAACAATGGAATTATCAGCCCCTATAATGAGTACTGGTCCCAAAGCCTTGAACTATACCAGGATCATCGTGCGCTGCAGGCGGAATCTGGGGACAAGCCCAAATAACTGGGGTTAAACCCAAAGGACGGATTGCTTCTGTGGATAACCAACGTTGTGCTAAAGATACCTGAACTTTCAAAACTTGAACTCACGTGAGAGATGGATAAAGGATACATGATCCTTATCCTTATATGAGAAAATAAAGAAATGAAATAGTTCAAGATTAGGATATTACCTGAGTAAGGATCACCGATATTTTGAGGATCCTATAAGGATATCCCTATCGTGAGGATCGCTTATGCCATAAGGATCCTGCTTACATGAAATACTTCTTCAGGTGGACAGCATTCCAAGCTCTTGGTAGCAAATCACCTTCCATGGTTAGCAATCTATATACCCCCTTTCCTGCTTCAGCTTCAATCAAATAAGGGCCTTCCCATTTTGGAGCCAATTTTCCATCAGCAGGATTGGTGGTATTCTGAAATGCTTTCCTTAACACCATATCTCCAACTTGAAACCTCCTGATCCTGACATTTTTATTGTAAGCACCAGCCATTCTTTGTTGATAACTGGCCATCCTGATCCTAGCCATATCCCTGATTTTTTCAATAGTATCCAGGTCTTGAGCCAAGTTTTCATCATTTTCCTCAGGATCACGGGTACTTGTTCTAGCAGTAGGAACCACCATTTCTGTTGGGATCACTGACTCTGCCCCAAACACCAAAGAGAATGGTGTTTGACCAGTAGCATTCTTAGGGGTTGTCCTGTCAGCCCAGAGCACATAGGGTAGCTCTTCTGCCCATTTTCCTTTCTTGGATCCAAGTTTCTTCTTCAAGTTGTTGATGATGATCTTGTTGGATGATTCTGCTTGACCATTAGCTTGTGGGTGGACTGGTGTTGATGTTATCATCTTAATCCCCCAGCTGTCACAAAAGTTAGTGGTTCTGCCCCCAATAAATTGGGAACCATTATCACATATAATCTCGGAAGGAATTCCAAATCTAGTTATAATATTTCTTTTAATGAAGGATATAACTTCCTTTTCTCTAACTTGGGCAAAAGCCTCAGCCTCTATCCACTTGGAGAAGTAATCAGTCATAGCTAACATGAACACTTTCCCACCAGGTGCCTTAGGGAGCTTGCCAACTATATCCATACCCCATCTCATAAATGGCCAAGAGGAGGATATAGGATGCAATAGTTCGGCTGGTTGATGAAGGATATTGCTGTGTCTCTGGCAAGGATCACATCTTCTGGCATACTCCACAGCATCTTTCTTCATGGTTGGCCAGTAGTATCCCGTCCTCAAGATCCTTGAGAATAAAGCCCTGCCCCCAGTGTGATTTCCACAATCTCCTTCATGGAAGTCTTTTAAAACTTCTTGAACTTTAGGATCCTCAATGCATCTCAAGTACGGTCCTGCAAGAGATCGTCTATATAACATATTATTCATAATTGTGAATTGAGATACCTTAGATTTGAAAGCCCTAGGGTTTTCTCCTATAGGAATCTCTCCATGTTGTAAGTATCTCATAATTGGTGAGATCCATGATCCGGATCCTGAATAGGATTGAATATCCTCACTAGGGATAACTGCAGGATCATCTCCTATCTCCATAGTCTGGTGATCCTCGATAGCCGGGGTCAGGATATGGATAATAGGAATCTTGATATCCTCTGGGATCTTCAAAGATGATCCTAAGTTAGCCAATGCATCAGCTTCTGTATTTTCTTCCCTTGGTACCTGTGACAAACTAAAGGAAACAAAAGAGAGTGCCAAACTTTTGACTATCTCCAAATATTTGGTTAGTTTTTCACCTTTAACAGCATATGATCCATTAAAGTGATTTGTAACTAACAAAGAATCTACGTGTACCTCAAGATACCTGATCCCCATATGCTTTGCGATTTGCAAACCGGCAATTAAGGCTTCATATTCAGCCTCATTATTAGTGGTTTGGAACTCACAAGCTATAGAATGGGGTATTATGTCCCCCTGTGGCGATTTTAGTAGTATTCCAAGCCCTGTGCCTTTGACATTTGAGGATCCATCAGTGTGAAGTATCCAAGGATCCTTGGTCTCCTCTAGCTGCTGCACTTCTAACTCAGCTTCTTCTTGTAAATCACTACTGAAATCAGCCACAAAGTCAGCTAATGCTTGGGATTTGATAGCTGTCCTAGGCTCATATCTTATATCATATGCACTCAATTTCACTGCCCACTTAGCCATCCTTCCTGACATCTCTGGTTTCCTGAGGACATTCTTAATTGGAAAATTAGTTTTAACAATGATAACATGAGTTTCAAAATAATGTCTTAACTTAGTAGATGCCATTATTAATGCAAGGATAAGCTTTTCAAGGTGTGAGTACCTGGATTCGGCATCAAGTAAACTTTTACTTACATAATAGACGGGATGTTGTGTACCTTGATGATCCTTAACAAGGACCGCACTTACTGCTTTTGAGGATACCGCGAGATACAAGGATAACACTTCACCTTTTTCTGGTTTCATTAAAGCCGGGGCCGAAGATAGGTAATCTTTGAGGGCTTTTAGAGCATTTTCATGCTTCTCCGTCCACTCAAATTTCTTGTTCTTCCTTAGGATATCATAGAATTCTTTACATTTTTCGGAGGACTTGGATATGAATCTGTTCAAGGCTGCTATCCTTCCTGTTAACCTTTGAACATCCTTAGCATTGGCCGGAGACTTGATGTTCACTATTGCTTTGATTTGTTCCGGGCTAGCTTCGATGCCTCTCTTGGTCACCATGTATCCCAAGAATTTACCTGCTTTAACACCAAAATGACATTTTGAAGGATTAAGCTTCATATTATATTTGTCAAGGATATCAAATGCTTCCTCCAGGTCTCGTAGGTGATCCTCAGCTTTTAAGGATTTTACCACCATATCATCTATGTAGACCTCCATAGTTTGTCCAATCTGATCCTTGAACATCATATTCACCAGCCTTTGGTATGTTGCACCTGCATTTCTCAATCCAAACGGCATAGCAATATAGCAATATATACCAGTTGGAGTCATGAAGGCTGTATCCTCTTGGTCGGATGGTTCCATTTGGATTTGTTGAAATCCAGATGAGGCATCCATAAAAGTTAACAGTTCATGACCCGCAGTTGCATCCACCATGGAGTCAATGTGGGGTAAAGGGAAAGGATCCTTGGGACATGCCTTATTTAAATCGGTAAAATCGACACATACCCTCCACTTTCCATTTTTCTTTTGAACAACAACCACATTGGCCAACCATCTTGGATACTTGACTTCTCTTATCATACCTGCCCGGAGCAATTTTTCTACCTCTTCCTGGATAATGGCATTCCTTTCTGGAGCAAACTTCCTTCTCCTTTGATGGATTGGTTTGAAAGATCTGTCGATGCCGAGCTTATGGGTAATAACATCTTTGGATATACCAGTCATGTCTTCATGTTTCCATGCAAAGGTAGTCTTTCTCCTTTTGAGGAAGAATATGAGGTCTTCTTTCATTTCGCCAAGGATCCCTGACCCGATATAGATTTTGGATTCAGGATCATCAGGATCCATGAGGATTTCTACCACATCCTGCTCTCTGGCCTCCAAGACATTTCTTGGAGGATACCTTGATTGCTATTGCTCCCTTGACTTCGAAGCTGGTTTCATCGATGAAGTGTAGCAATTCTTAGCTTCCTGCTGATCACTATCGATCTTTACTATTCCCCAAGAACTAGGGAGCTTCACACATTGATGGTAAGTGGACGGGACTGCTTTCATATCGTGTATCCAGGGCCTGCCAAGGATAACATTACAACAAGATAAACAGTCAATAACACAAAATTTTTGATAAGAGTGTAAGCCTTCAATATATATTGGGAGTTTAATGTCCCCCAGGGTGTTCTTGGTTTCGCCACTAAATCCCACGAGCACGGAGGATCTTGGTATGATCTCTGATTCGGGAATACCCATCTTCTTTAGAACGTCAAGCTGGATAATGTTCACTGAACTTCCTCCGTCTATTAGGATCCTGCGGACAAAACAGTTAGATATAAAAAGAGTAATAACTAAACCATCGTGATGAGGATCCTGGATATCAGTACGATCCTCTTCATCAAAGGTTATGACTTTTCCTTCGGAGACACTCGATGTTCGAACTGGCCTTTCTCCGTTATCCATTTTAGTTTGCTTCGCATGCCTCTTAGCTGCTGAGAAGGATGTGCCGCAAATGTCGGATCCCCCAGAGATAAAGTTTATCACTTGTGCGTCTGCTGGAGGGGCTGGAGCCTTCTCAGGGATCCTCTCAGGATCCTGAGTCCTTGACTTTTTCCTACCCAACAACTCTTTTAGATGCCCTTTGCTCAACAAGTACCCAATCTCCTTTCTTAATGCGATGCATTCTTCTGTGAGGTGCCCAAAATCTTCATGATATGCACACCATTTTGATTTATCCTTTGTTGCAGCTGACCTTTCATTCTTTCTTGGCCATCTAGCTTTATCACCTAGGTTCTGCAAGGCAAGGATTAGTTCATTGTTATCAACACTAAAGCAATATTCAGAGATTGGAGGATAGTCCTCATCATCCTCTTCTTGATCAATAGAATGCACGTTCTGATTATCAGATTTGTTGTAGGATCTGAACTTGTTGTTTCTGAATGAGGATCCTTGCTTATCCTGCTTTGAGGATCCTGTTATCCTCTCCTGAATCCTCTTGTCATCCTCTAGCCGGATGAACCTGAGGGCCCGGGTTCTTACCTCATCTAGGTTCCTGCACGGTGTCATAACAAGATCATCATAAAATAAGGAATCCCTAAGTAATCCCATTTTGAAGGCCTCAACAGCTGTGGCTATATCTAAGTTGGGAATGTCTAAGGATTCTTTACTAAATTTGGTAATGTAATCCCTTAATGATTCATTATGACCCTGGGTTATCCTATATAAATCACTAGTTAGTCGTTCAAATTTTCTACTACAAGAAAACTGAGTATTAAACAAGTTAACTAGGTTTGCAAATGAGGTAATAGAATAGGGAGGAAGACTTAGCAGCCACTTGAGAGCTGATCCAGTGAGAGTGGATCCGAATCCTTTGCATAGGCATGCTTCCTTTAACTTTTCTGGGATTGGATTGATCTCCATCCTCTCCCTGTATTGTGCTATGTGTTCTTCAGGATCCGTCGAACCGTCATACAGTTTCATTGTAGGCACATGGAACCTCTTGGGTATCTCAGCATCACAGATTGGTGGTGCAAAGCGAGATATCCTGTGGCTCCCATCTGCAATCTCTGGAATAGGTTTGACTACTCCCGGAACACTCGAGATCATATCCTTTAGCTTTTGCAATTCTCTGGCCATGGCATGATTGATACCTGGATCCTGCATAAAACCATGGTTAATAGTATGAGAATTATTAAAAGTGTTACCTCCTATTGGATTCAAGTTAGGAAATATGGAGGTTAATCCATATTGTTGAGATTCTGGAATGATCGAGGGGCCAGCAGAGGCATTGGTCTGCATTGGAATAAAATCTCCTTGATGGACATCTGAACTCCCTGTTTGCAAACTCCTCAAGGATCCTGGCATCTGGAAGGATCCCTGAAACTGGGATGATCCTGGAACAAAGGAGGATCCTTGAATCTGGGATGATCCTGGAACGAAGGAGGATCCTTGAATCTGGGATGATCCTGGAACGAAGGAGGATCCTTGAACCTGGGATGATCCTGGAACGAAGGAGGATCCTTGAACCTGGGATGATCCTGGAACGAAGGAGGATCCTTGAACCTGGGATGATCCTGGAACGAAGGAGGATCCTTGAACCTGGGATGATCCTGGAACGAAGGAGGATCCTTGAACCTGGTGCATTCCTGAATATCCTCCTGTACTCGTGAGGGATCCCATATGCTGGGGATAGGATCCTGCTGGCTGGAAATATGAACCTAGTGCCTGGGTCATAGCTGTTGTTCCATAGTGCACTCCTTTTGGTCCACCCGCATATTGAATGTTTGGAACCACTGACGGCTGAGAAGTAACCACCGGAGTGTCAAAATTCAAAGATCTGGGCATCAGTGGAGAATGATCCTCTGCCGTTTTCTTCTGTTTCTTAATTTCATCAATCTCCCGGAGGATCCTTTCGTTGGTCTTATCCTGCTCTTGTGCATGATTCCTCATCTGCAAAATCAAGGTATAGAGATCATTAGTAGTAGGATTAGTTGAAACAGAAGAAGCAGGTGGTTTTGAGAAAATGGGAGTCGGTTTCTTCGCAGCATTTTCTGTATTCTTCTGGGATCCAGAAGGTGGTGGAGGCAAAGGAGGGACGCCTTGTGAGGAAGTGAATGAGGGCATCAGGTTTGAAGCATTATTTGATGAGGAAGCCATCTGCTTGGTTGTAGTGAGCCGAATTAAGCACAGAAATGCGTATTTTCTTAAGGACGAAGCACCAATTGCCCCACGGTGGGCGCCAAACTGTTTTGGTCAGAAAATCTGTTGAGAATATTGCAACCAAACTCTAGATTACGGGGTATGATGCTCAAAAGGTTTAACAACAATGAGGATCACTTCAATGTGGAATGCACAAACAACACAAGGATTTATACGGGGAAAAAGCCCTTGATCAAGAGTTGATCTCCGGCACAAAAAACCCCGGGTGATGGAAACTACCGATCACCAAGCTCAAATAAATGAATAAATGTTTACAACTTCGGATAGTAACGAGCTAGGTACAAGGATCACTACGGTGAAATGTGGAAAAAGTGTAAGTAATTGCTAAGTGTTTGAACGAGAGCTTGTATGAGAGTGTTTGCGAGTGTGTGTAATTGCCAAAAAATGACTAAGTGTCACTAACTAGCTCGTTACCCCTTTCAAATAAGAAAAATATCTAGTTAACAAACTCTCCGACTTTCAAGCCAAGCCTCCACGTTCTCCATAACGTCTAGTTTTGATCTAGCACGTGCAGAATACTTCGGGAATATTCTCCAAGAATGCCGCTAAGACCTGGTCAAGCTTGTTACACCTGCGATATGTTATAAAACATAAGTAAACAATCGTCAGTATGAGGATCCTTGAAGTGATCCATGATCCTGATCCTAAAGCCCTTCTGAGGATCACCACCTGTCACAGAAGTAAGGATCACTAGTTAGGATAACAAATAAGGATCACTAATTGTTAGAAAATCCTCCCCTAACATACCTCCTCCTGGATAATAGCATTTCTTTCAGGTGCAAACTTCCTCCTCTTTTGATGGATAGGCTTGAATGACCTGTCAATGCCAAGTTTGTGAGTAATTATATCCTTAGATATACCTGTCATGTCTTCATGTTTCCAGGAAAAGGTGGATTTCCTTCTCTTAAGGAAGGATACTAGCTCCTGTTCGATGTCGCTAAGGATCCCTGATCCTATGAGTATCT
The DNA here is from genome assembly GCA_030545235.1 of Helianthus tuberosus. Classification (NCBI taxonomy): domain Eukaryota; kingdom Viridiplantae; phylum Streptophyta; class Magnoliopsida; order Asterales; family Asteraceae; genus Helianthus; species Helianthus tuberosus. The sequence continues at coordinate 11,132 of JARYGA010002452.1, forward strand.
TGGATTCAGGATCCTCAAGATTCATGAGGATTTCTTTCAAATCCTGTTCTCTTGCCTCCAAGACATCTCTTGAAGGATACTTTAATTGCTATTGCTCCCTTGGTCTTGAGGCTGGCTTCATTGATGAGGTATAGCAGTTTTTAGCCTCCTGTTAATCACTCTCAATTTTCACCACTCCCCAAGGACTTGTAAGCTTTACATATTGATGATAAGTGGATGGGACTGCCTTCATGTCATGTATCCATGGCCTGCCAAGGATAACATTACAACATGATAAACAATCTATAACACAAAACTTTTGATAAGAATGCAATCCTTCAATATAGATTGGGAGTTTGATGTCCCCCAATGTATTTTTAGTTTCTCCACTGTATCCCACAAGTACTGAGGATCTTGGGATAATATCAGACTCTAGGATGTTCATCTTCTTGAGGACATCAAGCTGAATGATGTTCACAGAGCTTCCTCCATCTATAAGGATCCTGCGAACAAAGTGGTTAGAAATAAATAATGTAATTACAAGACCATCATGATGAGGATCCTGGACATCTACACGATTATCCTCATCAAAAGTTATGACTTTATCCTGGGTGACAACGGAGGTCCGGACGGGTCTGTCTCCATTATCCATCTTGGTTTCCTTAGCGTGCCTTTTTGCTGCTGAAAAGGATGTACCACAGATGTCTGATCCACCGGATATGAAATTTATGACTTGTGCATCTGCTGGAGGAGCAGGAGCCCTTTCCGGGATCCTTTCAGGATCCTGGACCCTTGACTTCTTTCGTCCCAAAAGCTCTTTCAAATGCCCCTTGCTCAACAAGTAACCAATTTCCTTTCTAAGTGCAATACACTCTTTAGTGAGATGCCCGAAATCCTCATGATATGCACACCACTTGGACTTATCCTTTGTAGCAGCTGGTTTATCACTTTTCCTTGGCCACCTGGCTTTCTCACCTAGATTCTGCATTGCAAGGATTAGTTCATTGTTATCAACAGAAAAACAGTATTTAGAAATAGGAGGATAATCCTCATCATCCTCTTCTTGTTCCACTGCATGCACATTCTGGTTATCAGATCTGTTGTAGGATTTGGATTTGTTGTTCCTGAAGTAGGATCCTTGTTTATCCTGTTTTGAGGATCCTGTCAATCTATCCTGGATCCTTTTATCATCCTCTAGGCGGATGAACCTAAGGGCCCTGGTTCTTACTTCATCAAGATTCCTGCAAGGTGTCATAACAAGATCATCATAGAATAATGAATCCCTAAGCAATCCCATTTTAAAGGCTTCTACAGCCCTAGCAATATCCAAATTAGGAATATCTAAGGATTCTTTACTAAACTTAGTGATGTAATCTCTAAGTGATTCATTTTGACCTTGTGTTACCCTATATAGATCACTAGTTAATCGTTCAAACTTTCTACTACAAGAGAATTGACTATTGAACAAGTTAACTAAATTAGCAAATGAAGTAATAGAATAAGGGGGAAGACTTAGCAGCCATTTAAGAGCAGATCCTGTAAGTGTAGATCCAAATCCCTTGCAAAGACATGCTTCTTTTAACCTTTCAGGAATTGGATTGATCTCCATCCTCTCCCTGTATTGAGCTACATGCTCTTCTGGATCCGTTGAACCATCATACAGTTTCATAGATGGTATCTGGAACCTTTTAGGTATCTCAGCATCACATAAGGGTGGTGCAAAACGAGAGATCCTATGGCTACCATCTTCAATTTCAGGAATAGGTTTAACCACTCCTGGTACGCTGGATATCATATCCTTAAGCTTCTATAGCTCCCTAGCCATGGCCTGATTGATACCTGTATCCTGCATAAAGCCATGATTAGTGTTATATGAATTATTAAAAGTGTTACCTCCCGGAGGATTCATGTTTGGAATTGCGGATGTGAATCCATATTGACGAGACTCTGGCATGATCGAAGGACCAGAGGAAGCAATGGTTTGCATCGGTATAAAGTCTCCTTGATGAACGTCCGAGCTCTGAGGCTGCATACGTCTCAAGAATCCTTGATCCTGAAAGATGTTGGACCCTTGAAGCTGAAAGGATCCTGGAACCAAAGAGGATCCTGGGACAAGGGAGGATCCTTGGACCTGGGAGGATCCTTGGACCAGGGAGGATCCTTGGACCTGGGAGGATCCTTGGACCTGGGGGGATCCTTGGACTTGGGGGGATCCTTGGACCTGGGGGGATCCTTGGACCGCATGCATTCCCAAATATCCTCCTGACGTGAAGTATCCCTGATGCTGAGAAGAGGATCCTGATGGCTGAAAATAGGATCCCTGAGGCTGGTAGTGAGAGCCAAATCCCTGACTCATTGTTGTTGTTCCGTAACGCCTTCCTGGTAATTCACCCAAGTATTGCACGTCCGGGACTACTGAGTGTTGGGAAGTTACGACCGGAGTGTCGAAGTTCAGCGATCTTGGCATCAGAGGAGAGTGATCCTCCACTGATTTCTTCTGTTTCTTGATCTCATCGATCTCCCGGAGGATTCTTTCGTTGGTTTTGTCCTGCTCTTGTGCATGATTCCTCATCTGCAAAATCAGAGCATAAAGATCATTAGTAGTAGGATTAGTTGAAACAGAAGAAGTTGGTGGTTTTGTGAAAATGGGGGTTTGTTTCTTCGCAGCATTCTCAGCATTCTTCTGGGATCCAGAAGGTGGTGGAGGCAAAGGAGGAACGCCTTGTGAATAACTGAATGAGGGCATCAAACTTGAAGTATTCTTCGCTGAGGAAGCCATCTGCTTGGTTGTAACGAACCGAAATGACCACGAAAATACAAATCTTTTTAGGAATGAAGCACCAATTGCCCCACGGTGGGTGCCAAACTGTTTTGGTCAAAAATCAAGCAATGATAATGCAACCAAACTTTCTGTTGTGAGGTATGATGCTTGAATTGATGAACAACAATAAGGATCACTCTGAAATGTAATGAACAATTGACACGAAGATTTATACGAGGAAAAAGCCCTTGATCAATGAATGACCTCCGGCATAAAAAACCTCGGGTGATGGAAACTACCGATCACCAATTCCAATTAAACAAGAAATCTGTTACAACTTTGGATGATAGCGAGCTAATTACAAGGATCACTATAGTGTATTGTGTAAAAAAGTGAGTAATCGCTAAGTGTTCTGTCGAGAGCTAGTGAGAGCAGTTGCAAGAGTGTGTGTGTAGCCAAAAATAGCCAAAGTGTTTCTACTTAGCTCGCTATCCCGTTTAAATATAGAAAATATCTACACTAACTAACATTCCGCAATTCATGCAAGTCCCCCACGAACTCCATAACGTCCACTTTTAGCCAGGCACGTGCGGAATAAACATAGAATATGCTCCAGGAATATCGCCAAGACCAAGTCCAAGCTCATACTCCTGCAAAACAATTTCGAATTCAAAGTAGACAATCGTTAGTACAAGGATCCTTATGATGATCCATGATCCTGATCCTGCAATACTTCTGAGGATCACCAATACAAACAGAAGCGAGGATCACTAAGCCCAACAGCAATTGAGGATCACTGATCATTGAGAAATCCACCCCTAACAAAAGTTATATAAAGTAGTACACGAATAAGGAAATATAAGTCTTAAATATAAAAGTTGAAAACTAAAAGCTCAAGTGTCAAGTACTTTGTATCATGATGAGATCAATTTAGTAATCATACGGCTTAAACATCTCAAGGGTGTCATCTATATTGTCACACCACCATTTGTTATCATCGAGATCAACGTCCTCTGGAATTTCTTGTATCTTTTCCTGTTTGATTATTATATCCTTTGGATGATGAGTTTCTTCTCTGTTCTCCTCTTTAACTGATACATCGGTAGTAGCTAGAGTAGTTTGGGGAACTGAAAAAAAATGTTAAGTATTTTAGTTACATATTTTATCATGTTACCATTATAAATAATATAGGATAAAAAACAACGTTCACAATTGAACATAATATAAAAACAACAACATATCATGTTTTAGAAACATACATACATGTGTAAAGATCTGAAAGGATGAATATTGAAGCTCCAAAACTACTGAATAATAAATAATATGAATGTTAAGTGTGAGCATAGAAGAATAAATCAAAGTTATACATAACAGAAAATTGAAATACCTGTAAACCAAAAATTCTAAAGAACAAGAAATTTCTTAAAGTGAAAAAAATTAATGAATTACACTATATAGAACCTGTAAACCAATGAATTGAACAACCTGTAGCTTTTTTCAACTAACTAATATTATCTATAAGAGTATTTTTGTACTTATAATCCCTAAAAAAATGCAACAAAATATGGTATTCGGTTTTTGAAAATGTATTATGTTTATATTATGGAGTTTTTTCCTAAAAGTTTGTTGGTGTAAAACTTATTTACCAAACTTCTAAAAAAACGTTATTATAAAAAAAAGGTTTTATGAAAACGAAAATGCTTCTAAAAACGTTTTTATTATTTTTTATGAAAACTAAAATTCCATTTTGTTGAATATGGTATTATATAAAGTTTTTTAATACAACCAATTAAATAAAACAAGTGAGCTTGTTTGATATCAATTACTATCTGCTAACCCATGTAAATGTGTGCACCTAACCAAGTAAATACACAAACACATGGAATATGAACAAAGCTCATATCAAACCCGTATGTGCAAGGTTTCGAAATTTAATCTAGTCGCCAGAACAAATTGGTGAACAATCTTAATCAAACGAAAATCAGATTGAAAAGGGATTAGAATATTATTAAACTGATACTAATGACAACAACGTAGAGAGTCTTGAGCATATGAAATGTGATAAGACACATTGCTTTAATCACTTGTACACTAATGCATCATCTACTTGTACATTTTAATCTGCATAACAATACTGACCAAGACAACTATCTAAATGTCGACAAAAATGAGTTGGTCATCACAGTACCTTTAGATTTTTTTAAAACACTGTGGTTTATAAAATACGACGAGAATACGTAAAATAATTATAAGTTTGTTGTGGAAAATGATAAATGTAACTAATTAGCCATAATTTTGTTAAAATAAAGGGATTTAAGTGTAATAATATGAGTGACTAAAATATAATTAGTGTTTAAAAGACCAAGTTACCATCATTTTAGGGGGGTTTTAATAAATAAAGAGGGAAGAAGTTCTTATTTTTTGGGTATCTTAAAATACCCCTCCCTCATGCATTATAATATAGTTGTTAAAATAAAGGGATTTAAGTGTAATAATATGAGGGACTAAGATATAATTAGTGTTTAAAAGACCAAGTTACCCTCATTTCAGGGGTGTTTTTATAAATAAAGAGGGGAGAATTTCTTATTTTTTTGGATATCTTAAAATACCCCTCCCTCATGCATTATAATATAGTATAGATAAAAGACCAATTTACCCTCATTTTATGGGTGTTTTTAGAAATAAAGAGGGAAGAAATTCTTATTTTTTAGGTATCTTAAAATACCCCTCTCTCATGCATTATAATATAGTATAGATATTATACTATATTATTATATTTATATATTAAAAGTTCACTTGAATGTGATGTTACATGATTTTTTATAATATATTATATTGTTATATTATTAATGCTCACTCGGTGTTTAACTAAGGTTAAGGTTTATTTATGTTAACTATAGTTTACACGTGATGCAAGTTATTTAGCTAGTGTCAAGCTTTAAGACTGTGGGTAGGGCTGTAAACGAACCGAACGAACACGAACAAGGCCTTGTTCGTGTTCGTTCGTTAAGGAAATAAATGTGTTCACGAACGGTTCATGAACACTTACCGAACAAGATTTTATGTTCGTGTTCGTTCATTAAGGAAATGAGCGTGTTCGCGAACGGTTCACGAACACAAACGAACACAAATAAATTTGGCGAACGCGACGAAGGATAAATATAGATGGCCCAGAGAGTAGCATTCGAACTTGAATCCCTTATTGTGGAACGGAGGTCGATCGTATTCGCCGATGTAAATAATGAGAAATGAAAGGGAAATGATGCATAAACAAGGTGAAAGTGGGTTTCCTAGTTTAATTGTTAGGGTAATAAAATAAATGAAAGTTTAATAATATAAAAAGTACAAATAAAATATAAGAAAGTACAAAGATCTTCAATTAAAACACAAACATACGAATATAAACGAATGCAAATCAACGAATGTTCACGAACACGTTCACGAACACCTTACCAAACGTTCACGAACACAATCGAACGAACGAGAACTCTGTTCATGTTCGTTCATTTAACTAATCGAACGAAATTTCTTGTTCATGTTTATTCGTTTATTAAACGAACGAACATAAACGAACTTCCCGCCGAACGGTTCACGAACTGTTCGCTGAACGTTCGGTTCGTTTACAGCCCTAACTGTGGGGTATGGCGCTTGGGTTGGGGCGTAGGTTGGCTGAAAACGCCTAAGTCATCACCCCCGGGTGGGCTTGGGTTGGGACGTGGCCCAAGGGGCTGGAGTTTAAAGCCGGGCGTGGGGCGGGCTAACGATCCTATGTGGCCGGCTCCTATTCGCTTGTTGACCATGTCATAGCGGGGCATTTAAAATTTAAAATGTAACAGTTTGGCCAAGCCAAGTGGTCACCCCAACCCAACAGTCAACATCACTATAAATATAACCCAAACCCTACCGGCTACCCCAACCCAAACAATCTTGTTGGCTGTCCACCGCTGTAACATTTCCATTTTTTTTATAAGAGTTATAGGTTGTTTAAATTTATTAACCACTAGTAACTACTTTTATTTTTAATATAATTATTCGACCCATATAGTTTTAAAAACAATTTTATATATAATTGGTTCGAATGATATACTAATTAATTGGCTTTTATATGTGTGACATTTCTATTTTCTATATTAAAATAAAGTACATAAAACTTATCTTATTAAACAGGTAGATTACGGGTAAGTTGACTGTTAGAAATATGAAGTACTTAGATGGGCTTAGGAACCGTTTAATAATTAAATTATAAAAATACACTATATTTGAACCTACTCGTTTTTAATGAAACTTGGTTCAAAATGTAGATAAAGTTATTCTCGTTCTAATGACATATTCATTGTTTTGTAAAACGTTATATTTTAGAAGTTATAAGCGCCAAATAAGTAAAGTAGTTAAATTGATTATAATATATATATATATATATATATATAATAAATTAATAATTAAATAACTTACATATAAATAAAGTGTACGTATACACTTTTGAAGAATAAAATAATAGAAAAAAAATCATCATCAAATTCTAAATTAAATGAAGAAGCTTAGGTGTCTTTGAAATTAATTCAAGGTATACGTGTAACTTGCGTATACTTAAAGCATCTTGGAACAAATTTCATATAAATAGGGTGTATAACATTCAAAGAACTGTGTTCAAACTTCCGATGCTCTCTCTCTCTAGATATCGCCAACCTTCTCTCTCTCTAATATTCTTTTCTTTTAAGCCAGTTATACGCTAAAGCACTGCCCCGTTTTAAGTGTTTTAACTCCCGATCACTGATACCCTTTCCGATTGATCTGGAGCCCCATAACGCATGTCAAGGCTCTGCCCGACTAAGTTCATTGGGGTTCTGTCTCGTGACGTAGTGATAAGATTGAATTAGGGTTACTATACTTAACACGAGCGCATTATATATATATGTATATATATTTTAAAATAGCTCGAGAGTTATACCCAAGATTTATACGAGGAGGCTTTCTAGTTGAATCCTAAAGTTACAAGGTGAGTCCATTCTCTTTTCTCGCAGATTGTGAGCCATTCTCCTTTTTATCATCTTTTGTGATACAATTATATTTAAAAATGCTTTCCAAAATCTTAAATGTTTACTAGTTATACTTATAGTGATTAAATTTTTTGTATTCTGTAATAACTGCCGGTATGGAAGGTTTTATACATTAATTGACCCTCGTTACTATTGGCCAAAAAGTTAGCCAATAGTAGCATAGCCACAAGCACGGGGGAAATTGTGCCCCAGTGACCATAGCCTATAACTAATATCATTTTTACATTAAATAATTAATAAATTTAATTTATGATTGAAATAAATCTAAGTACTGTGTATATAAAATAGAGCTTTATTAGTCATTATTAAAATATATATATTAAAGAAAATATATTTAATAAATCTAAATTACTATTAACATTATAAAATAATGTTTAGTCCATAAATGTATACCATAATAAAATAGTCAAAAATAATATATTATACTATACTAAGATTATATTTTTAATCTTAGTCACGTTAATATAATAAATAATAATATTACAATTATTTAATTAATATATTATATTTGATAAAGTTATAGTTATTAATTTTACAGAAAATGATATATTTCATTTTCTGGGCTAATTGGTTTTGTGCCATAGAAAATATATTTGACAAAGTAATGTCATGGGACACTACTAAGTTCAGAGTCACTAGTTGAGAGAATGATCAACAGTGATATGACCAAAGTCACTAGTTGAGAGAATGATCAACAGTGACATCACCAAAGGCACTAGTTGAGAGAACGATCAACAGTATTATGACCAGAGTCACTAGTTTAAAGAATGATCAACAGTGATATGACCAGAGTCACTAGTTGAAAGAATGATCAACAATGATTTAACCACCGTCACGGGAATCGCCCAGTGGCCGATATCATTGAATCATAATAAGATATATTTTATATTTATTACTTGATAAACTTCACTATTGGACGAAAGTTAGCCAATGAGTGATATGACCACCGTCACATCGGAACTGCCACCATGTGACAGATACTGATTGAGTTTTTAGGTAAATGTAAACAAATATAAAAATCTTGATGCTGTAAAGTATAACAATATATTTTTATAAATGGAATGAACTCACCAGTATTTATTACTGATAAAATGTTTTCAAAACGTGTTGCAGGTAGCTTGTTGTAAAGATAGTAGAAGCCAGCTATGTAGCACTGAAGGCTTAAATAAAGTGGCTATAAATACCTTAATAAAAGAAGAAATATATGTTTTATTTATTTGGGTTTATCCCTATAAAAACAATTGAATTGAATATAGGTTTGAGCCTATTTATTTAATATTAAAAGTTGGTGTTTTATAAACTCTGAAATTATTTCCTAACTACGATCCTGATGAAAATTTTTCCGCTGCGTAATTAATAAACACCGGTATCATCTGGCTGGTTCACGGCTCCCGCTTCCAGGGTGGGGGTCGGGGGCTGTGACAGAAGGTGGTATCAGAGCCACTTGTTTAAGCTATTTAGGTGTTCTTTTAATACATAATCTGAAACAATAAAATTAGGAAATTAATACAAAGTAACATATGTGTTATTTTTGTAGATTTAAATATATGTATGTATATGTAGATATGCACATATGATTCTTGAAAGTATTGTTTTGTTTTAATTATTCTGTGATATTAATAATTGAAAATGTTTGTCATTCAGATGTCGAATGAAGTATCACATAATCCAGAAGTTCATGCTAATAATGAAAATCCTTTGGATAAAAATGCTATAGAAAATCTAATAGCCCAAGGAATAGCTAATGCTTTACCTTTAATAATTAAAGCTGTTAAAAACCCCGTAGAACCCACCAAAGTTGTGAGTAGCAAGCATAATCGCGACGGCAGTTTTAGCTATAGTGTCAATGGAGGCAATGATAATATTATCAAAACCCCATTTCCCATGAAAATGAAGGCGATGACTCTCGGGTGTACCTACAAAGAATTTCTAGCTTGTAAACCAACTGAGTTCGCAGGCAGTGAAGGAGCCACGACTGCTCTGCGATGGTTGGAAAAGACGGAAGCTGTTCTTAAAATCAGCAAATGTGCCGAAGAAGATAAGGTGATGTATGCTTCCAACCTCTTTAAGGAAGAAGCCTTAGAATTGTGGAATACAATTCTTCAGGCAAAAGGAAGTAATATGGCTTATGCCATGAACTGGGAAAAATTCAAGGAAATAGCAGAAGGGAAATTGTGTCACCCCTTATGAAAAGGTGATGTCTGTCGTTAAGGACATGCAAAAACCAACTAAACTATGTAGATAGAGTAAGTCGGATATCGAACCAGATGAGGATTGTGGAAAGTGTATGATGCTAAGTTTTAATTAACTATTGCAGAATTAGAAAATCAGTTTGTTTGATTTGATTGATTATCTAAAAATTACGAACTAAAAGTGATGTTTAAAGCAATAGAGAGAACAATGGTTCCTCCAGATTTCAGGTTTTGCAGTTAACTTCAACTATATGTTTAATTGTAACCTACATAGACATAGGTATTAAACTCGATTAATTAATTGTGATAACCAACGACTAAGTACTCCGGTCAATACATAACGGGAGGTTATCGAATGATTATCAATTATAATTTACAAACCCTAACCCCATGTCAAATATATCCCAATTACTAGAACTCTCGGGAACTGAATGCTTAGAAATTAAGGTTTAAATAAACGTAACTGTTTACAATCAAGAAATCAAATCAATGGTGAAAAGCATCGAATGCTTAGATCACCAAGTCAAAACGATTGTATCAACACATAATATTCGTTAACTTACAAAAACCCTCCATCCGGAGGAAACCACTAGGAGATTAGCCACTCATCTCGATTGAATGGTCTTCAAAGGCTTGATTAATTATTAAAATCATCATATTCATTATAATATAATATAAAGAATAATGATAATATTAATAAAACTCTGATCTTCAATCTTGTATTTAAGAATGATGATGATGATCGTTGATGTTGTTCCAAGTGGCGGCCCCCCCTTGTCTTCAAAGATGAAGATGTTGTTGACTATTGATGCCTATGATGATGAATAATGATGTCGTGAAAGAAGGCTACCGTCCAAAACCCTATGGCCTCCACTGATGATGATGTTAGATGATGATCTTTTTGATTTCTTTGTATACCTTTGACCAAAGAAACTTCTCTCACATGATCCTAGCCGTCCAGATGATAGATGATTTGATATCTCCAAAACATAGAAAGAAAACCTCACATACGTCCTTTTTGTCTTCCCGGGTCGTAGGCTACGAACTCAACTCGTAGCTTACGAATTAAAATTTCTGTTTCTTTTATTCCCTTTGTATCTCCACTCGTAACCTACGAACCACAACCCGTAGGCTACGATTTAAAATTTCTGTTCCCACAATCATGAAAACCCAACAACTCGTAAGCTACTAACAAACTCTCGTAGCCTACAATCGTGACACCTCCTCCTCTATTCTTTTTCATGCATAGCTTTCAACAATTACAAAAGAACCCCTCTACTTTTAGTCTTCCCACTTCTTGCATATAAGAGCTTCATATAAGTTCCACATAACTTTCATAATATACCAAATTAGTCCCCGAACTTCCCTTTTCTACATTTCTTCCACTCGCAAGCCTTTATATCACCCGAACAACTTCAAGACTCCCTCTTGAGCCGCGATATCCCATCATATGCTCACACTTGCATCTTTAACCCTCGTAAATGCACCGATTTACGTATTTTACCTGCAAAACACCAAATTCTCATAGTCACTTCATTCCAAGCAAAAAGACACATCAAATACACATAATTCATCATATTTAAACACTCTAAAGCTCGGGTTTCACCCTCTCCATCAAAAGGAACGAATGGCTAATGAGTTCCTAAATCATAAAATGATAGATGTGAATTGTCGTGAATATACGACAACATTCTTCGAATACGCAAGAATGGTACCAACTCTGGCTTCACCAGAACCCGTACTAATTTCTCATTATATTTGGGGATTAGTTAGCGAAATCCAAGACATGGTCAAGGCCGCCAGACCATAGACTATTGAAGAAACAGTTGAACTAGCTAACATCCTGACAGAGGGACTAATCCGCACAATAGAAGAAAACAAGAAGAAAGAGTTGGCCCGGAAAATTTCCCAAGAATTTAAGAAGAAAGGAACTGAACCGTCATTGGAGCAACCTACCTGCAGAAGCTGTAACAAAAAGCATTCAGGAAGATGTCGTTTTAGGAGAACACCCTACTGTAACTTCTGCAAGATGACCGGACATATAGAAGAAGAATGTAGAAGGAAAACTAATATATGTTACAATTGCGCAGAAACAGGACACATCAAACCGTATTGCCCAAAACTGACTAAAGCACCCGACAACAAGGCCAGAACAGCAGACGGAGCTAAGAAGAATGCGCGAGCATTCGTACTTACTACGCAAGAAGCAGAGATGATTCCAGACGTAATCGCTGATATGTAATATCTAAGTTAAGTTATTATTTGACCCTAGTACAAATAAAAGTTTATAAATAAATGCATTCTATCAAGTACATCATCTATTCAGAACCATGATAGACTTGTTTGGTCTTCACTTTCATTGAATCCTGTTTTTGGTTACGACACCTTGTGGTAGCGTTTTCTTTAATTTGAAACTTGAGCTAATCTCATTTTCACACCTGATGTACGGATAATTTCTGTTGGTTCATTATCTTAGAATTGTCTTAATACAATTATGTGTTAAGATAAGAGTACACAAATTCATATTATATTCTGGTGTATCTCTAAAGATTCTTTCATCATTGATCGAAAATTTTATGATATTCATTTGGTCTTTCCTCATCAATTGAAAATTCTATGAATATCCACATTTACTTCATTAAAACTTTCAGTTGATTACGAAAAACGGTGAAATTGTTCGTTCACCATAATTATTGAACTATTTCAATCATTACGACACCTTGCGGCGTCGGTATAAACTTGTAGCTTGGGCTAATCATAATCATACGAATCATGCAAAACCACGTATGTCTATGTCTTTCGTTTGACTCGTCATTGAAAATAATCTTAATGCAATTATGTATTAAGACAATGATACACGAAACTCTGTTGTATTCGGTGTATCCTTGCAATTCAATAAATGTTAACACATTGATTTTTCTCATGTCATGGTTTGATAATTGACAACTTATTTTTGGTGCTTTTATTTCATTTTGAGCTTGTTGATTCTGAGTCTTCCTCAGTTGACAATCAAATTAAGTTTTCATTTGACAATGAATTCTGTTGATTCTAAAAGTCATTCACAACTTGTAAACATTCAATTTAGATATCTATTGATCATATATCTCTTTTGGCTTGAACCTAGTCACCTTGGAAATTATATCATTTTGTCTCATTCGTTTGACAACGATTTCTTGAACTAATTCAGTTGAACCATTGAGTCCTATTTATTGTACAACTCGTATTCACAAAATTTGATGTTTTGATTCTATATCATTTACCTTAATAGTGTTCTTATTAACTAAGACATAAAATAACTCTAGAGAAGACATCGTAACGAGATTTAAAACAAGGTGGGGATGATGTAACATTTCCATTTTTTTATAAGATTTATAGGTTGTTTAAATTTATTAACCACTAGTAACTACTTTTATTTTTAATATAATTATTCGACCCATATAGTTTTAAAAACAATTTTATATATAATTGGTTCGAATGATATACTAATTAATTGGCTTGTATATGTGTGACATTTCTATTTTCTATATTAAAATAAAGTACATAAAACTTATTTTATTAAACGGGTAGATTACGGATAAGTTGACTGTTAGAAATATGAAGTACTTAGATGGGCCTAGGAACTGTTTAATAATTAAATTATAAAAATACATTATATTTGAACCTACACCGTTTTTAATGAAACTTGGTTCAAAATGTAGATAATTATTCTCGTTCTAATGACATATTCATTGTTTTGTAAAACGTTATATTTTAGAAGTTATAAGCGCCAAATAAGTAAAGCACTTAAATTGATTATAATATATATATATATATATAATAAATTAATAATTAAATAACTTACATATAAATAAAGTGTACGTATACACTTTTGAAGAATAAAATAATAGAAAAAAAATCATCATCAAATTCTAAATTAAATGAAGAAGCTTAGGTGTCTTTGAAATTAATTCAAGGTATACGTGTAACTTGCGTACACTTGAAGCATCTTGGAACAAATTTCATATAAATAGGGTGTATAACCTTCAAAGAAGGAGGGATTTATTTTTAAAGCGGATATTGAGAAAGCGTATGACTCTTTGAATTGGGGGTTTTTGGAAACTATTATGGAGCAAATGAATTTCCCTTTGGTGTATTTGAAATGGGTTATGGCCACAGTAAAAAACGCAAGAGCATCAGTTTTAGTAAATGGGTCACCCACCCAGGAGTTCGAGTGTTGTAGGGGATTGAGACAAGGTGATCCTTTGTCTCCGTTCCTGTTCATCATTGCAATGGAGGCATTGACAGGCGTGATGAAGAAGGCGTGCAACCTTGGGTTGTACGATGGAGTCCGCTTTGACAACCAAGGTTCGAGTATTTCTCATTTCTTATATGCAGATGATGTCATCTTTGTGGGTAGATGGTCGGTTCATAGTGTACACAATTTGAGGCGTATTCTACGTTGCTTTTACCTTGCATCCGGACTTCGGGTGAATCTTGCTAAAAGTAGCGTGTTCGGGGTGAATGTAAGTGATGATTGCATACTAACTATGGCGAACACATTAAGGTGCAGAGTAGGAGCTTTCCCTTTTAAACATTTGGGGCTTCAAGTGGGTGCAAACATGAATCTGGGTAAAAATTGGCAGCCGGTGGTTGAGGTATTTAAGAAAAGGTTAGCTATATGGAAAGCAAAAACGTTATCATATGGGGGTAGACTGACACTAATCAAATCGGTGCTCAATGCACTACCCACATATTATTTTTCACTGTATCGTGCGCCCGAACAAGTAATCAATCAACTTGAAAAATTGCGTCGGGAATTTCTTTGGGGCATAACGCCGGATAGAGGTAAATTGACTATGGTTGCGTGGGAAAATGTCATGACGCCAAAAGATTTAGGAGGAGTGGGGGTAGGGTCTCTAAAAGACGCGAACTTAGCTATGCTTGCTAAATGGTGGTGGAGGTTCAAAACGGAATCTAAAGCTTGTGGCGAAAGGTAATTTGGAGTGTACATAAAAACGAAAGGTCGTGGAATCCGATTCCCCGGAAGATGACGATAGCTGGGCCATGGAAACAAATCTTTAAAGTGGCGAAGGAGATTGAAAAATATGGCATAACCCTGTCGGATTGTTTCAGGGCTATTCCTGGCGTGGGTGAGTCGGTGTCGTTCTGGAAAGATAAGTGGTTAGGCGAGGAAACGCTACTGAATCGGTACCCAAGATTGTTTGAGTTGGAAAGGATAAAATGTGTTTCGGTTGCGGATCGGGTCAAAATTCAGAATGGTGAGATAGTATTGAACTTTTATTGGTCGAGTCAGCTGATGACGTTGACAGAAGAGGCAGACGCATACAGTTTGGCTGAGGAGATATTTGCGGCTGTTTGGCGACCCGGTTCTGATCGGTGGAGATGGGAGCTGGATGGTTCGGGTACGTTTTCGGTAAAAAGCCTTAAAGAAGCTCTTCATAAGGCTAAGTTTTCAGATCTGGGAAACAAATTTGTGTGGAATAATTGGGTCCCTATTAAAATTAATTTTCTGGCATGGAGAATCTCGGTGGATAGGTTGCCAACGCTCGCTGCGTTGGCACATAGAAATGTGCATTTCGGAGAGATAGGCTGCAGAATATGTCAGCAACATGTGGAGGATTTGGATCATTTGTTTGTTAGCTGTGAGTTAGCACAGTATGTTTGGGATTTTATTTCTCATTGGTGTAAAATTTCAAGCATCTTTGCGTTCAGAGCAAAGGACCTTTTGGATTGGCATAAACATGTGCGAGGCAATATAAAGTGGAGGAAGTTAGTATACGGTATTATGCAAGTATCTCTTTGGGTTATATGGCGGAGTAGAAATGAATTGACTTTCAGCGGCAAACAAATAAACAAGGAACAACTGGTGAACGAGATCAAACAATTAAGCTTCTTATGGGTTGGTAATCGGTCGACGCTAAAGGAAATATCGTGGGCAGAGTGGTGTAATTTTGATGTATCGAGCAAATGTTAGTAGTTTGGTTTTTGGTCAATTGGTGTATGTAATTGGTGTGGGCTAACTAATGGTTGGCCCTTTTCGATAAATGAATAAATTTTTGTTGGCCGTTCAAAAAAAAAAAAAGTGTGTTCAAACTTCCGATGCTCTCTCTCTCTAGATATCGCCAACCTTTTCTCTCTTTAATATTCTTTTCTTTTAAGCCAGTTATACTCCAAAGTCCTGCCCCGTTTTAAGTGTTTTAACTTCCTATCACTGATACCCTTTCCGATTGATCTAGAGCCCCATAGCGCATGTCAAAGCTCTGCCCGACTAAGTTCGTTGGGGTTCTGTCTCGTGACGTAGGGATAAGGTTGAATTAGGGTTACTATACTTAACACGAGTGCATTATATATATATATATATATATATATTAAAATAGCTCGGGAGTTATACCCAAGATTTATACCAGGAGGCTTTCTAGTTGAATCCTAAAGTTACAAGGTGAGTCCATTCTCTTTTTTCACAGATTGTGAGCCATTCTCCTTTTTATCACCTTTTTGTGATACAATTATATTTAAAAATGCTTTACAAAATCTTAAATGTTTACAAGTTATACTTACAGTGATTAAATTTTTGTATTCTGTAATAACTGCCGGTATGGAAGGTTTTATACATTAATGGACCCTCGTTACTATTGGCCAAAAAGTTAGCAAATAGTAGCATGACCACAAGCACGAGGGAAATTGTGCCCCAGTGACCATAGCCTATAACTAATATCATTTTTACATTAAATAATTAATAAATTTAATTTATGATTGAAATAAATCTAAGTAGTGTGTATATAAAATAGAGCTTTATTAGTCATTATTAAAATATATATATTAAAGAAAATATATTTAATAAATCTAAATTACCATTAACATTATAAAATAATGTTTAGTAAATAAATGTATACTATAATAAAATAGTCAAAAATAATATATTATACTATACTAAGATTATATTTTTAATCTTAGTCACGTTAATATAATAAATAATAATATTACAATTATTTAATTAATATATTATATTTGATAAAGTTATAGTTATTAATTTTACAGAAAATGATATATTTCATTTTCTGGGTTAATTGGTTTTGTGCCATAGAAAATATATTTGACAAAGTAATGTCATGGGACACTACTAAGCTCAGAGTCACTAGTTAAGAGAATGATCAACAGTGATATGACCAGAGTCACTAGTTGAGAGAATGATCAACAGTGATATCACCAAAGGCACTAGTTGAGAGAACGATCAACCGTGTTATGACTAGAGTCACTAGTTGAAAGAATGATCAACAGTGATATGACCAGAGTCACTAGTTGAAAGAATGATCAACATTGATTTAACCACCGTCACAGGAATCGCCCAGTGACCGATATCATTGAATCATAATAAGATATATTTTATATTTATTACTTGATAAACTTCACTATTGGACGAAAGTTAGCCAATGAGTGATATGACCACCGTCACATCGGAACTGCCACCATGTGACAAATACTGATTGAGTTTTTGGGTAAATGTAAACAAATATAAAAATCTTGATGCTGTAAAGTATAACAATATATTTTTATAAATGGAATGAACTCGCCAGTATTTATTACTGATAAAATGTTTTCAAAACGTGTTGCAGATAGCTTGTTATAAAGATAGTAGAAGCCAGCTATGGAGCACTGAAGGCTTAAATAAAGTGGCTATAAATACCTTAATAAAAGAAGAAATATATGTTTTATTTATTTGGGTTTATCCCTATAAAAACAATTGAATTGAATATGAGTTTGAGCCTATTTATTTAATATTAAAAGTTGGTGTTTTATAAACTCTGAAATTATTTCCTAACTACGATCCTGATGAAAAAATTTTCCGTTGCGTAATTAATAAACACCGATACCATCTGGCTGGTTCACGGCTCTCGCTCCTAGGGTGGGGTCGGGGGCTGTGACAACCGCTACCCCAACCAAAACCCACTTGATCGAACCCGCTACCCCAACCCACTTGATCGATGGCCTCCTGGACACACGAAGAAGAGCTAGCTCTCGTCACGAGCGTCGTTGACGCAATGAAGGGGCGACAACCCGGTGAAACGCGATATTGGCCGGAAGCCTTTGCAAGCTACCGACATAACGTCGGACACGACCGGCACAACTTAAACGCGTGCCAACATAAATGGCGCGAGCTACGGCCGAAGCTTGATCGTTTCAAAGCCTACTACGAAGCCGTTCCGAGTGGTGAGTTAAGCCACGAGGACCGGGTGACGGTGGCGAACATTGAGTTTCGGGGCAAGGAGCGAAAGCCGTTCGACAAGCTCGCGCTTTTTGAAATTTACCTAACGCTCTAGGTTTTTTTTTATTTTGTAATCGTTTTTAGGTTTTTTTAGGAATTATGTAATTTTTATTTTGTAATCGTTTTTAATAAAATTTTAGGCTTTTTTTTTTAATGTTGTGTGTATTTTTTTAATTTTTTGTATTTTTTTTAATAAACTGCCAAGCCATACGGTTCACTCACGCCCCGCCATACCCCACGGACACGTCACTCACCGGTGGGAGGGCTCGAACTCTACGTGTCAACTCATGCCCCCAACCCCCGCCCCACCATACCCCATGTTCTAACAATTTTCAGAGGCGCACATCTTGACTTTTGGAATATTTAACTAAGCTTAAGGTTTATTTAGTTTATTTAGTTAACTATAGTTTATATACGGAGACTTAATGTGAACATTTGAACAAAGGCTTATGTTCACATTATTATTATATATTAAAGCTCACTACGAGTTATTATAATAATATACTAGGTTATTGCCCCGTGTAATACACGGGGTGAATCATAATTATAATGTGAAATAAAAAAAAATATGTTCATAATATGATTTAAGTATATATTATATAGAGTAATATGTAGACCAAATACGAAATAAATATTGAAGTTTGTATATCCATTCAAAATAATATGATCTGTTATTTGTTTTAGAATTTGTCATAGGAACTTAAAATTTTGTACCACTGCTAATATTTATTGTGACATTTTCTTGTTCAAAGGTAACGTGTCTGATTTTATTTGACAATAGATTATTTTGACGGGTTAATGTTGGGATAATAATATATTTTTTACCATCCAAATATAGTTCCCTCACTTTCGCTATCATTAACATTAATATAAGGTATGCTCGTATTCAAAGCTATAAACCAATATGAATTGTATGAAATAATTACTTTTATCACAATTAGTAAGGAAACCAATAAAAAATATTGATAATGTAATATGTCTCATACCATTTGAAAGGTCTGAAAAGGGACTTCTAGACAGATAAAAGTAATGTAAATGAATAGACAAAAATTGAATCAATAAAACCAATTAACTATAGTTGAGAAAATACTATGTATAGTGTAATACTTTACATGTACAATTGAACCAATGAAACATATATATAAGTGAAAAAATAAAAATAAAGACATGAGATACCATACGATAACTAAGTAAATCTAAATTTAAAAAAAAAAGTTATGATATTCCGAATGTAAAGATACCTTTCACAGACCTCTACATCTTAGTTACAATAGAAAAAAATATGTATGTTAAGAGTTTACCTTGTTTTAAAACACAAATATCTAACTTATCTAAAAATACATGATGTTTTCTATGTGACATAGATAATATGCATATTACTTATTTGACATGGCAAACTTATCTAAAAAAACATGATGTTTTCTATGTGACATAGATAATATGCATAACATATGAAGAGTAAAAAAAACATACCTAGTATTTAGAATGAAGTGGAGTTTAATTCTAAATATTTGATGTAATATATTGAATATTAAATAATGATTTTTTATATTCTTGACAAAACTTTAATTATCACAAAAATCTAATTTGATTCTGGAAGGGAAAGTAAAACTTATGAAATTGATTAAATGGTTACTAATTTTATGGGTTTTTGTTTAATAATTTCAAATCAAAATTAAATCCATAAATTATAGATTAGATTTGAAACACATTTTAGACTTTAGATGTACAATCAAAATAAAATTCTAATATAATATTTCAATCTTTTTAATTTAAAATTTAAAATTTATCAATAAATTATTGATGCCCTCATTGAATGACATGTGTCCCAAATTAGGTTTCTTTTATTATATAGTATAGATTATATTACTAGGTTAATGCCCGCGCGATGCGCGGCTTCATCTAAAACCATATTATTTACTTTGAAATATAATATTTTGTACAAACGCATACATTGGAAGAAATAAACAGAAAATTATTAAATCCCGGAAAAAACTTCCTTGTAGACTACAAATAGACAATGACATGACTTGTAGAGTCTTTCATGAAAAATAAAAGTAAAACAAAACAAAAACTCACTTTTGTGGTTAAAAAAAAGACAAAACGTGCGTTGTAGCTAAGCGCTTCATCTATTATATATAATAATTAGGTTAATGGCCGCGTTAAACGCGGTTTCAACCAAGAACTGATTATTTATGTTCAAAGCTTATATCATGTAAAAATCGGAATAGAAGAATTCCGGGCGTTCGGTTTCACATAAGCTAGAAGCCAATTGTTTGTTACATTCCGTTTAGTACGATCAAGGTTGAATGATCTCGTCTTACGTGTGACTCAACTCTCGGGTCTTAGTTTTAAGGGCACGCTTGAGGAGTGAGCAACCACACAGAAAAATAATGCCATCACCACACATCATTCAATCTGAAAAACCCACAACTCGGGACTCGACCGTTTGTGCATAAACTAATATAGATAACCAATCAACTACATAGAGAATCTAAAAAGAAGTATAGATGAAAATGATGAACAAACCCTTAAGCATTATAATGTTACACTATATTCCATTCACTAAGATGCAAATGGTATAACTTGGTTACATTGGAAAAAGACAAAGTGACATAAATACTAACATGTCCATCTTCTTCTGTTGGACTTTGTGATTTTTCTTGTTTCTTCAATCCAATGAGCGCTCTAATTCATTTTCCAGAAACACCCATGTTTGTAGTCAATTCAACCTTACCAGTTTCAATCCTGTAGCAATTTTCTCAAAACAAATTAGATATAAATAGAACAAATAAATTACATATTAATATCAATATCTGAAGTATTAACATTGTTTTGTTTATTCTAACAACCTAATTAGATTACACGAGTTGATTAAAAAAATACTACCAATGAACATTTAGAAATTATTCAACAATATTTTAATATATTATGTTTAATTACAATATATTTTTTAATTAACTTTTTTAAATTGACGAATAAAATGTAGTTCTAAGCATTTATGGATTTGGACAGAATTAGATACGGATTTTTTTAAATTATATTAATTTCTTGAGAAAGAACTGAATACATAAGCATGAAACAATGCTGAAAGTGTGGTTACCATTTTATTATTTTTCAGAAAAAAAAACTTAATATAATTCTTTCTTATTGGATTAATATCACATATTTACATTGTATATTGTATTTTTGTCAAGAAAAGTGAATATATCATTTAACAATTCGTATAAGTTATAGATAGGGTTACATGAATAACACAAACACAACAAATATACAAATAAAAACAAAGAATAATTAATCAACCTTTTTAAATTAAAATAAGGCTTTATTTGTTCTTTGTATTCCACTTCATACTTCATTACCACAGGCAATGCCCACATCATTAAAGCAGCAGCAAGCTTCAACCATGTTACTGTTTCATATTTGGATAGAAGAATGCCAAACAGTTATGCTCCAGCAATCTCACAGAGGAGATTAATACGACTCAGAATAGCATTCGCTTGAGCAAGAGTAATTGGCCTGTTAGTTCCTGCTAATAGAACAACCCAATCACGTTCAACTACAACCCCAAGAGCGAGTCCATATAGCTCTTCCTACCACCGCCCTTCCTTGAAAATCAAAGAAAAAAGTCAAAATATAAAAAATTGAATTAGCAAAAAAATCACAATATGATGGTTGGATTAAAGGTTTAAAGATTAAGCATCGAAAACGGACTATATTTCCATCGAAAATGAATTTTTATAATAGTCCATGTGCAACTAAATGAAATTTTTATAATTAAATGCTAATTAACGATTATAAAAAAATCATAAGAGAAAAATCACAATATAACATCGAAAATGGACTATATTTCCTTACTTACACATTATGTTCTGTCACAACATAAAGGATTTCAAACCCGAAGTCGCTAGATGTCGGACATCTCCATCTTAGTAGCTTTAACAAAACGTCTTTCTTAAGCACATTGATACCCATTGATGCAATACACGATGATTCTTCAACCTCTTTTTGTAATGAGCCAAGTAAAGTTGAATAAACCCGATGCAAAAATAGAACAAAAGGTCAAGGTGATGCAAAAATAAAGTCATAAGTGTTACTTATTTACATGACATATGCTCACATTAGCATGGAAATATTCACCTTTTGTTTTTTTCCAGAAAAAGACAACTTACGCTTTTTATCAAACTTTAATGGTCCAAAATAACATGCCTGACTGAAAAATACAACACCCCATTTCAGACTCGACAACTTAATATGAAAACAAAACAGATAAAGAATATAACGTTTTCGATTAATAGACCTTTCACGAACTGGCATGCATCAAATGATGATATCAACGTCTTTGTCGATTCCGTTTGTACGTTTTAAAAAAGAGTGAAATTAAGCTAAAAAAAATAGTGTTTCTTGCTTCCATATGTTGGCATATGAAAAACCATAAACCTGCAAAAGGTTCACATAAAGACCTAAAGTTTTGAGGCCAATCACACGGTTCTCTATGAATTGTGCACAAGAACATGAAAGAAAGATCAATACCATAACCTCCTCATCTCCAAAGATCTTGAAAGTCTCAGTTGATTGTTTCAGCTTCAAAACATCGTGAGTTTGACAAAAAGTTTTGAATATTTAATAAACTATAGTGTAATCTAAATATTTTTTCATGGGTATGTAGTGAAAATCACAACGCTATTCTCATTGTTATCATTGGCCCTGTTGTAGATGTGCATTTTGAAAGTGTAATTTACTTCATCCTCATCTTATGTTTTAACTTGGATATTAGAAGTTGGGAAGCCAACATAAAGGAGCGCATACCTGAACAAAAACGCAAGCCTCTTTGCTATCATTTTCACAACAGGACCTCCTCTGTTGTCATGAGTAACACATAGTACAGTTGAATTACAAATCAGTTATTAAACCTTAATATGAAGTTAATGACAATGTCTGATTAACCATTTCTTGGCTACATAGACGTTAGATTACGATATTAGTTGTTAATACATGACTATAGTAATGTTATAATCTAATGTTATGGCATCTACCATTTATATATACTTCCGTTTTACAACCTATAATTATATGAAAGTACTATTAAGGGCTATTCCTGTATTGTTATTTATGTTGGTAGGCTAAGAGGGAAGTTGATAAAAAGTAGCTAATTCTCATGAAATAAAATAGATGTTATACTTAGCAAAGAAAATAAAACCCGAGTAACTTGAAATATGAGTAACCACTAAAAGGGACCCACAAATTAAGAACACATTAAAATAATGATAATAAACTACAACAGAGTTAGTGACAATAAAGACTATGCTAAATGTTTTTTTTATTTAAACATCAAATAAGAAAAGCATGTCAATTCTATGTTAGAGTTAAATTAAAGCATCTAATGTACGAAACAATGGCATATATGTATATAAAGCTACAATCTCTAGTTTAATTAAAGCAATAAGAATACAGATAAAGTAGTAGAGTTGAATCCATTATATGCACCAAAAACAGAGGCGATATTGGTGGTATGCATTAAGGGACCACAAACATTAAATCCTCACATCCCAATAATAGAATCACATTGAAATAGGGCTAATAAAGGCTATATCAATCAAAGAAGAAATAGTGCCTGCCATCAAAAGCCAATGTTGCAGGGATCGTAATTTTTGCGATTTGATATAAAAGATATAAAAAATTAAAGCCTTTTATTACAACAGAAATAGAGAAAATACCATGGAATAATCTCCATCTCTGAAAGCATAACACTTTTAGTAGCATGATCAACATAAAAAGCCCAACAAAAGTTAGGTTAACATAACATACCGGTTCAAAATTCTCAAAAGGAAAAGGCAGACCTGACATCTAAAAGAACCCGCACAAATTTAAGCTTTTTTCCACAGGCCTAAAATGACCTGGAATACAAATCGAAAAAAAAATCAAAATATTAATATTACCAAGATGGGTGGTTCATGCAGGTTATGTTATGGTTCATGAATTTAATCAATTAATCAACTATTTTAGAAAGGGAAATGGAACACGTCAAACCTTGAAACTTACATGAACTCTTACTTTTTATGCATACAACTTCTTCAATCGAGTTATTAAGCAACCATTTATATATTTCCACATATTCATTACCCAAAACAACATTATAATAAAAGTATGTATCTGAACCTTCTAGCTAAATTTGTTAACAAAACAACCCTATTCACAAACAAAGAAATCAATTAAACTTAATCAAGTAATAAAACAAAGGATTAAAAAAACCTTTGACTAAGGTTAGTAACAAAGGATTAAAACTTACCTTTCCATTTGATACATATAGGCTATAGCCTTCGATACATCACACTCTCAAATAAATAAGAAAAACAATAAAATATGAACAATTAATCAAACTAAATTAATAAATTAAAAGGAAAAAAGAAAATTAAAATATATAAGACTTGAACTCTGTATATCGAATGAATCAGAAAACAAACAAATTGAATACTAACCTTTAGGCGTTGAAGATCAAAATTAGGGTTTCCTCTACATCAACTAACACATTCAAAACATCACCTACTAAATTGACATTCAAAAACAACATTCCTCATCACCTACTAACGTCATTAGCATCACTGAAACCTTTCATCAATTTAACTTTTTCCTGATAAAAGGAGAACCTTTTTAGTCATCACGAACTGTAGATTTCTTTAAATTACATAAGATTTACATATTTGAAATGGTGTTTGCGATGGGGAAATAGCACGCCTACAAATTAAACATCTAAATTGACAAATAGAAGACAAAGATGTCGATGTTGTACCAGCAGAGATAACGAAGATGTTGGCGGTGAGGTCGAGAGCGATTTGTGCAGGGGTTTTATGAAACTTCCAAGATAAATCAAATGTTTCATCCGTATACTTTAAATGAATTTAAATCAACATCTCATTTCAAACGCTGTAGAAATCAGAAATTCAAACAATCGATCAAACTCCCTAACAAAATAACCAAAAAAAGTGAAATTGATTGCAAACCTATATTCCGTTTGATATCGGAATCACAAATGAATACCGTCGATGAAGATTATCTAATGAAGATTGATTATACCTCTTCTTGATTAAATCGCCGATTTGATCTCGAGGATTTGATTTCCTGCAAAATTAGCCCTAATTAAAAACTATAATCGATCATGGAATACTCAAATTAGAGAGTACCGTAGATGATTTGTCTTCAAATCCGTTGAATCTTAATCAAAATTATTGGCTCTTGTTTAGTCGCCGTGTTCGCCAGAGGAGAGAAGAGAGAGAGTTCGAATTAGGGTTTTGAGAGGAGAGAGAGAGAGTATAGCGTATGTGAGAAGCCTTGTTCAATCCTCCCCTATGAGCTATGCCACATGTATGATGACATGGCTGCTTATTTGGCATCAACCATAGGGTGACATGTGTCCCCCAATGGTTTGCTTTATTAGATACTAGGTTATCTACCCGTGTGATACACGGGTTATACAATTTAAGTTGTATAAGACAAAATATAATAAAAGAGACATTCAACCCGTTTTATTTAAACAATTATCTAACTTTAATCTTGCCTATAATATGCATAAATATA